>CACRXK020010566.1:0-17492 GCA_902702795.2 Paramuricea clavata | reverse complement strand
GGATATTCGCCCCCCATATATGCGATGTGGTTTATTCAAATAATTTCGTGATACTTTCATCTTATTAGTGCCTTAAGGCCCATACAGACCGGACGCTATTTGGCAACGCGACGCGAATTTTCAGTTTTCAATGACATTTAACTTTAATATTTTTCATTGTTTTTCAAATATTCGGGACCACTTAGCAATTTTAGCTATTTGGTCTGCATACCTTGTAAAATTTTTATCCGTTGACGGTCTTATTTGTTTTTGAAAACTGAAAATTCGCGTCGCGTTGCCGAATCGCGTCCGGTCTGTGTGGGACTTTACACGTTTGAGAATTTAACTTTGCAAAACTAAAGCTTTTTTGTCTTTTTTGAAACGTATTATTGGAGTATTGGCAAGTTTTACCATTCAGAGATTTACAAACTAATATTGAAACTGTAAAAGACAGTTTCATGTATACGCGCATTCACTAATGAGTAATGACAACTTATAAGCCATACATTTTCCGATAACGACAAAACGCTTGTGTAGCCTTTAGTCGCTCTCAGTGACTAATAAATTTTTTTGACGGGGGCAAAATGGAATAATTGGGGGGGCATTTGCCCCCTCTTGCCCCCCCTGGCGCCGTCACTGAATAAATACTGTCAGTATCTGCTAATGTCTCTTATTAACCGCCATTGGCTGGCAATGCCGCATACTTTAGTAGTTACTGCTTTTCCACTACCTGTATAGGCTCAGATTCCAGCCGTTGTGTTCTCTGGGCGAGTGGCGAGAATTTTGTATTGGGGGAGCTGATTAGTCAGGGGCGATTATTAGGTAATTATATCCCTCTCAAACTTCACAGATTATCGCTAGTTTAAAAATATTTTTTTATATTTCGCGCAGTGCTAAAATTTGCGCACCCAGCGCTGCGCGAATTCTAGTACTGCGCGAATTTTAATACTGTAAGGCATATTGTGGACATTTGACTAAAATTATAATGACAATACATTACTCGACTTTGAACAAACAATAGTTTATAAATTCTTAAACTCTTTCATATACATAGTAGCCAGCGATTTGTAGTAGGTAGCCATAAAGTAGGTAGCTGGTAGCATGAACCCAGGCCGGTTACCCTAGATATTCGCAACTTTATTAAACCGGTTCATCACATCGATAAATAAACACTGAGTATATGAACTAAAGTTACAGATATTATTACTTTATGTACTGAAAATTTTGGGTTAAAAGACACATATTTGAGTAGCCTGCTCGCAGCATTAAAGAAAAGTTTGTTGAACAACCCCCTCATTTTACAAACGAACTTGAATACTTAAGGTTACAGGACACCCTTTTTGGCGTTTTGCGGAAAATCGCTACTGCGCGCTCAATATCAGTCCGATTTTCATCAAATTTTCACCAAATGTTCTCCTGTGCATGCAAAATATAGTAAAGTTGTAAAATTAACAAACAATAAAATAATGTAAGAATTATTCGGGAAAATCTTAAATCGCGGTACCGTCACGCTTTTGAGTTGTGCTCCTGCTGGTTTTAAGTTATATTTATGAAAATATCATTTTTATACAGTAAAATAGTTGTTCTAAAAAATTGTGTTCGGAAATTTTTGTTTATTTCGTCATTCCGCTAATATGGCGATTTCTTTGACGACTGCAATATATTTCTGAATTGTTTGAAACTGACGTCTTTAGCTATGTCCTGTGAAAATTTGAGAAAAATTGGTTAAAACCCGCAGGAGCACAACTCGTTTGAAAATCAGTAATTACCGTAAACTTTTTCGGGAGAAAATTGAATTTGAATATTACATTTTCAATGTTTTTCTTATTGCAGCGAAATGTACTTTATTAAATAACTCTGCGAGTTTTCAACATTTTTCGTCCAAACTTGGTCAGATAGTAGAACTAGTCTAATGCTTTCATGCAAACCAATAAAAAAATTTTAGGCAAAATTAACACTCAAAGGTGTTCTGTAACCTTAATGAGCCCCCTGGAATGCCGAAATCTCCACCGAATAAAAATCGATATTCGACTATACATAACTCGGCCGCGGGGACTGGACACGAAAAAGCAAGAACGTCAAGAATAGTGTGCTGCCGAGCTGAGGCTCGGCAGCAATAAAGCTTTTTGTGAAGTGAGAGATGAGGAAAAAAAACGAGCCAAAGCAATAGATATATCTCTAACTCTCAATAGGGCTCGCTTTGCAAGGGTTTTGAATTGTCTTCGTATGCCACAACTAGTATTGTGGCATTCTAGCTAATGAATCTATAACTCCAAACTAACTGTGGACTGAATTTACCTGGAAAAGGCAAATGATTCTTGCGTGAATATCAGAATATGTTAACAAACCAACGAGCTTACCTGATTTATTACCCTGGTTCCAGAGGTTTAAATAAACCTCTGGTTGAAAGCGGCAATTGATTAATCGAACCGCGCCAATCAGTTTGAATTAGGGTCAGATCCTGACTCTGTCTCCTGATTGGATGATTGTATTAAAGCTCTCTGATTGGTTATAGATGTTTTATTTGAATCAATCAGAGAGCTTTAATACAATCATCCAATCAGGAGACAGAGTCAGGATCTGACCCTAATTCAAACTAATTGGCGCGGCTCGATGAATCAATTGCCGCTTTCAACCAGAGGTTTATTTTTCCTCTCCCCTTCGCAATGAAAATAATAAAAATAAACCTCTGGAACCAGGGTACTGATTTATTTACCACAGACGCAGAAACAACACACAGATGTGAGCTTTAAACATAGCAATTCTTTCTTGTGACCTCCGTTAATATATTCACGCAAGAATCATTTGCCTTTTTCAGACTACTGTGCTTTGTATAATAGTATTATTAACTGTTGATGCAAGCGCTTTGAGTTTTTTAATATATTCACGCAAGAATCATTTGCCTTTTCCAGACTACTGCGCTTTATATTAACTGTTGATTATTATCGATGTCGATGCTTGTTGTATATGAAGAAACTTTATTGGACCACAATAGGCTATAACACTAAGTAATATAAACAGACATAAACTATTCAATGGCCCAAAAGGCAGGGCGTTTTTAAGGTTTTCTCAGTACTGGGGCAAAACGTGTAAAAGGCCTCGTGGGTATGGCCATACTCTAACTCCTGATGGCACAAATTATTACTGGGACTATTGCAGTGCCCCAAAATCCATGATTGTCTGTTTCTCGATATATGCGCAATTTACCTAAATATAAATTTATTAAGGGATTTGCATACGAAAAAGCGGCCCCCGATGATTGCTACACTAATGCGCATCGTTATTTTATAGTACGTGTTCTTTAGCTAGCTAGAGAGTAGAGTCCAATCTCGTTCCCAGAGTATGGCCCGTTCACAGGTTAGGTGCTGGGCATGACTCTGGAGAAACTGAATGAGATTTTATTTCATAACACACTCCCCCATGTATGCATGTTCTCGGAGAGATATACATGCCTGCTACATGACACTTTTATCTATGAATTGTTCAAATCGATAAAGTTAATAATCGTTCTTTGCTTAATTGAATTCATGCAGTCAGAGGCCGCGAAAGCATTTCGAAAGTGGAGGGGCATTGGCCAAAAGGGACTTTTGTATATGATCAAAATCAGATTTTATGTCGTTCACGAACCGAACGATAATTTTTTGAAAATATGGAGTCTCTATAACGTCGGAAATGACCCTTCACAAAGTCTTTAATACTACTTCAAAAAGGGCAAGATTCAAAGATTCAAAGGTTTATTTGTGCCAACAATAGTACATTAACAACTGTATCGCTTGTGGATAATGGGTGCCTGGGTCATCCAGGGGCTTCCACTTCCAAAGCCAGCCCCCAGACAAACATACCACTCTCATGGCTTGCAGTTCCCTGCAACCCAGCCATGAGCCCCCACACCAGGCCCAAGCACCTGTCACACTGACTGGGTCAGTGGGAAAAAATAAATAAATAAAAATAATAATAAAAAAATTAATAACAAATAAAAAAAACAAAAAAAACGAACTTTCCGATAATAAGTACCCAAGCCTAGAAGGATTTCCGAACAATGCGTGCCTGTTGTTTGCGCATGCTCAAACACTAACAGCCGCTGACCTACTATCGCCATGCGCATGCTGGTATGCCAGAAATCACTGACCATACTAACTAACACACTAACTGCGCTCTTTGTTGTTAACTTAGTTAAATTGCATTTAACTGCATTAATTTGAAAGTATATTGATACATAATTAAACAAATGGTCGAAGCACAGGCTAGTTAGAACAGCAAAGCTAATCTAGCCAAATAGGAAATAGCCCAGCATATTATTGGATTAATATATAATAGAAGGATGAGCAGATGGTTTTACTAACTGTTAGATACGGTATGACTGGCACAAAAAACCCAAGGAAAAACAAACAAACAAAAAATAAACATAAGTCATGTTCTAATGTCAATAACGAGTTTACGAATGTTGAAGTGTATGTTTTTTGAAATATTTTTTGTTCAACATATGTATATTTTTGTTTAACATTTTCATTCATGCAGAGTATTCCAAATTTTAGAACCCGCATATCTAATGCTAAATTTTCCATAATTGGTTAGTACAGAAGTCATATAAAATGTGCATTCCGATGCTTGTCGTGTATTATATTTTACAGTTCCGAAATATCACTTACTCGAACCGACTTGACCTCCTAGCCTACTGTAGTAGGTAGAACGTTAGACTAGCATACCAAAGGTACTCAGAGTAGCATGAACAAATAATTATAACACCTGAGTTCAATATGCAGCACGACCATCAGAGTATAGTTAGGGGCGGTACATTTTGCATGTGATTTTTTTCCACTGGGACGTGTTTACAGGGTGTTGGCTAAAATTTTTAAAAATGTGCGTTTAACTGAAAATGGGAAATTTAGCCGGAATGTGCCGGAAATTTAGCCGGAGTGGGAGCGCATTCCTTTGTGGCTCTGGGGACATGTGCCCTCCCGATTTTTAAAATTTTTTTGCTCAGTTGAAATTTCCCGTATTTTGAGAGCAATTTTGAGCAAACGTACTTTAAACATGTTTTTAATGGCGTATTAACAACATAGTAGAGAGGTTAAGATACCCCGGTTCCGATTTACGGGTACAAGTATCGCCATTTTGTTTAGCAATTCTTGCTGATGTCAGCATTTTTATCCGTAATTTCTACCCGTTTCCCCGCGGTAAACCAAGGTCTACACGTAAAAGACAAACGGGTACGGCTGTTTTCTGTTTACTATATGTGGCCCGTTTAAATAGTAAAAATTTTCAACATCTTACCTAAATAAATAATACACATATGCTCGTCAAAGTTTTCAACAATTTATGGCGAACCTCAATAGCGAAAGTTACCATTCTCTGATCGGTTTTCACACGCCGGAATATCTTGGATTTCTTAAGTTACAAGTCGTTAACGCCCCGATTTACGGGTACGTGTATATCACCCGTACCCGTAAACAGGAACCGGGGTATCTTATTAACCTCTCTATTGACGGCAATTAGACAAGCTACAGTCTAGAAAAATATATCAGCATACCATGCAGCGCTGTCATAATAAGTAGATCAAGATTTCAAGGTAAGTGATCAAATAATGTAACTAATGCATGTGAAATTAAACAATAGTATACAAATACAAGATGTCTACAAGTCGATATATTATCAGTGAAAGATACGGTACTAATTTTCAAATATGACAAAATTATTGAATATTATGTAACTATTTTTTGGCTGACCCGAATTGGGAAATTTATGACCTCATGGTAATTGGGAAAACCGGTTAACGAGGAATTTTGACTGTACATTTAATATCCTGCGTTGAACAACACGGCGACAAAGTTGTAAATCGATAAAATAACAAACAAGTAAATATATTGAACTTGAAGTATTATAAAGAGATGCTGTCCAACTACAAGTCGTTATCACTCACTTGTATCAATTAGACTGCTTAATTAATAAGAATCGAAGTAAATGCTCACAACGATATCATTCATTATCGTTTATATCGATAAAAGCGTCCAATAGTGTAGCGCGACCGTCTTATTTGTTAAATATTTATTAATTCTTGCATAATATTTAGTTTAGTATCAACCAAGTGGGCTGTGATTAAAATTACACTAATTACCAAATTAGAGCCGGCCGCGCTGGCTACCTGTAGTTTTAGTTTTCTTCAGCTCGCTTAACTCTCATGGAGTAATAGTCTAACAGTTGTGTTATATTCTTTCTTAACTCGCCATCACCACTGATCTAATAATAGACCATCACTCGTATGCCTGAGGTAATAGTAGTTTGAACAAAACAACTGTTGCTGCATTATAAGTTAAAAGAAAAATTACCTGTTAACATCTGACGAATTATATCATTGTTTTCCCTTCAGTTACCAACGGCTTCCTAATCAGTTGTGAGCCATGCACCAGTACCACTAAAAAAAGTTCAGGGTATAGTGATATCACTGAAAATCTTTAATTAAACAACTTGAGCGAATTGCGAACATTGTAATTCATATCATAACTGCAACAATCGTTACAAAAAGTGGCTATTTATCGCTTCCCCCTAAATGGACAATACTACCCAGTCCCCTTAGCGGCAATTTTGCAGTACTGACGAGCTCCGTTTTCTGTGGATACAAAACAATAAGACTATTACACCCATTTGGGAAAATAATGGCTATGTGCGTGAGCACATGCCGATTTATTAATTAATCCAAAATGAATATTAATTTCCATAAATGACAATAATAGTTCTCACAGAAAAGGTGGGGGCATTCTCCCGCCACCTTGAACAAAACTAATCTAATAAGTGATCGGTAACAGCACACAACGAAAGAAAATAGGGGAGGGAAGGGTGGGACTTTGGAAGAAAGTATGCAAGTGTTGCTCCTGACTGACTTCGGTAGAATAACCTAACCTTGACACTCGCGTCTTTTATACGCAGCATCAGAGTAAAATTCCCAAATGTAGCAACTTCTCCCCGTGATATTTGGTTGTATGCGTTACGTCATCATTTCATTAGCTATAGTAAATCTAACTATATATATATATATTAGGGAAAGCAATAAAATTACTATTCGATGAACAAATAGTTCCTTTATCGCTTCCCCCTAAATGGACAATACTACCCAGTCCCCTTAGCGGCAATTTTGCAGTACTGACGAGCTCCGTTTTCTGTGGATACAAAACAATAAGACTATTACACCCATTTGGGAAAATAATGGCTATGTGCGTGAGCACATGCCGATTTATTAATTAATCCAAAATGAATATTAATTTCCATAAATGACAATAACAGTTCTCACAGAAAAGGTGGGGGCATTCTCCCGCCACAAGCATCCTTGGGTTGGAGGCACCCCCACCCGAGCAGAACTGCAAAGAGCCAAACTAAACCCAACAAAGTAGGTGGTAAATCAACTGATAACGCTATCGAAATGCACATTTTAATAAATTGTGTTTACTTGCAATGCCAATTTAGTAAAAGTAAGGAACTGAACCGACCGTATACGCCTTGCCCCTGCGTCAGCAAAACGGCATGGAAACAGAACCTTACCCCTAACGCGGATCAAATAGAAATGTGCGACTTAAAACCTGGAAAATAATACTTCGGCTACTTGGTCAACTATGCAGCCATATCGATCCCCATTCACATAAGATTAACTTCTCAAACTACTCGTAGTTATGTTTGACATGCGAATGTACTTTCGGAATGCGTCAGATTTCCAACGCCCCATAACGCGAATCTGCGTATCTGAAAAACCACAGTCCGCGGCGAAAGTGGCAGCACCAATACGAAAGCTGTGACCTTTATATTTAGAGGAATCAAGGCCACAGCTACGGAAAACTAATGACAAAAATTCAGAAAAAGTTTTACGAGAGACAGCATGTCCATCTAATGTTTTAAAAAGTGGGCCATCAGAGAGCCCCCGATGCGAAAAATAATCCAGAAGGCTCTGCACCGGGCATATGTCCGTACGACGAGATAGTGTAATTGCAATACTCGGATGGTTATAGGAATGCTTAAAATCAACGAATTTAATCTTAAGGCCAACGATAGCGCCAGACGGATCCTCAAGCTTGACCACCTGTTTTACTTGAAGAACCGCTGGAGACCGGGGACAGTAAGTAATTTCCCCAACCCTTAAAAATGCAAAAAATGCCGTTGTACACATGGCCTTAAATAGAAAGGCATTGTAGACATTAGAACACAAAGATGGGATGACTTCGTTGATATTCAGAAGTATAGGTAATGTAATAGGAAGGCGGCTGTCAATGCGCAGACCCATTTTCCTGTAACCTTTCAACATTTCCATAACCCAAAACACCTTAGAAGGGTCAGGGAGCCCCATCAAACGATGACAATAGCCAAGTGCAGAGACATAGGTATTAGTAGTGGAGACCGCGTACTGATGTTGAAACATATAAGCAATAAACAAGCCTAGATTTGAGGGTGACAATGGCAACGAAATTGTTGCTGTGTTCATCACGGAATGGGAAAACTGAGAATAAAGTTTCCATGCACGTCGATAAGTAGGGACCGATGATGGCTGCAAACTTGACTGCAATAGATTGGAAGTTATAACTGCCAGTTGTGTGGCAGTAGATGTACTGGAATAATGGTCGGATTTGCCTGCATGCCCGCTGGTGCTATCTGCTTGAATCGGGAAACCTGCAAGCGGGATAACGCGTCAGCTAGACTATTCTTAACCCCTGGGACATGCTGGGCTCGAAAAAGAATATTAAATCGCAAGCATGCCAACACCAGCTGGCGGACAAAAATCATAACTGTTACATCGCGCGACGTTGCCCTATTAATAATATCGACCAATGCTGCATTGTCTGTGAAGAAAATAATACGCTGATTTCGCATCAAATGACCCCACATGAGCACACTCAAAACAATGGGATAAAATTCCAAAATAACAATATTTATATGTTTCCAATGCTCAGGCCATTCACCGAAACACCAAAACTGACCAAATATAGCTCCAAAACCCAAGCTAGCTGCAGAATCGGTATACAAATTTAAATGGACAGAATTAGACCAGAAATCCCCCAGAAAAAACGATCGGCCATTGAAATCATCCAAAAATGATTTCCATATACGCAAATCCGCTTTGACAGATCTACTAAGCCGGATAAAATGAGACGCACACCGTACGTCTTTGGTCAAATCTATAAGGCGACGCAAAAAAGCCCGCCCTGGCACAACAACAGAACAAGCAAAATTAAGAAGGCCAATTAATGACTGTACCTCCTTTAAAGTAGCTTTCTTGCGCTGTAGAAACATCGAAAGGAGGGCTTTGGATTTAGTTATTTTATCCGCTGGTAAACGTGCTTCAAATAATATAGTGTCTAATTCAATACCGGCAAATGTCAAAGTGGTTTGAGGACCGACAGTTTTTTCCGGAGCAATCGGAACACCAAGATACTCGCAAAGTGATAAAAAATTCTTCAAGTCAGTGCAACATTGGTCATATGATGAAGCTGCCATTAGGTAGTCATCAAGAATGTGGATAAGATGCGCAATATTCAAATGTGTCTGGGCAACCCATTGCAGTGCAGTGCTAAACATTTCAAATGTCCGACAGGATGATGCACATCCCATCGGCATGGCACGGTCATAATAGAATTTTCCTTGCCAAAAAATTCCCAGAAGATCATAATCCTGGGGGCATATAGGAATGATACGAAATGCATTTTTGATATCTGTTTTTGCAAGAAAACAACCTTTTCTTAGTTTTTTGATCATAGAAATTGCATCGTCAACTCGACTGTAACACACCACAGTATGCTCAGATGAAATACCGTCGTTGATCGATGCCCCTTGAGGAAATGACAAATGGTGGATTAGACGAAATTCCCCAGGTGTTTTCTTTGGCACAACGCCCAATGGGGAAACTCGAAAATTCTGAAAAGGAGGTTCTTGAAAAGGTCCAGCAATTCTATTAGCTGTTAACTCCTTGTCAAGTTTAGCACTGACTACCTCAGGGTGTTCATAAGCAGATGCAAGATTTTTGGAACAAAAAGAAATACGTTCGCCAGAAAAATGTAGGGGAAAACCCCAGGTAAAACCATTATGTAACAAAGAAACAACATGCACATCATATCCACATAACAAGGGTAGCATTCGTTCAATTAGAACCGGAGTTGGGAGCTCGGGACAAGGCTGCTGGTTTGACACCGAGGGGTTGAAAATTGGCAGTGGCACTGGAGGGACGAAAATTGGAAGTTGAACTGGAGGGACGAAAATTACAGCTGTGTGCAGGATGTTTCTTCCCACCTGTACACTTAAAACAAGCATGCTTAAAAATGCATGGACCAGAGCAACCAAGGCCCTGGTGAAACTTCCGGCAAAACCCTTTAGGTACGAATAGCCCACGCTGACTGAAACTTTGCGATTTTGGTTTTGGCTGAGCAAAATTCTGTGCCCGGATCCATAATTCCCAATGGGTGGATCCCCAGGGCATTTCGTTGGCATGGGTATGCTTCAAATAGCGAAACTGGGTGTCATAAAATTGCCAATTACCTCCCCGAGCAGCCAAATCCCGAACCACTTCACCATACTTCATAAGTGCTGGGGCCTCCAACGGATACTTGCTGGTATAAACCCCAACAAATACTTGAAAAGCAGTCGTCCACACCTCAATATTGTGAATAGCTTTAGCCTTTGTAGTGGGTTCTAAAGCAAGTGTTGGCACTGAACCCTCGGATGTGCCGAGAGAAAGATGATAGCGGGTATCGCCTACTTGGGGGTTTATAAGTAACCCAAAATCTATAAATTCATTGCCCCAAATCTTCGCCTTAATCTTGGGGCTGACCTGGGCATCGATTGGAATAGTAACAGAATTGAAATTGGATATACCTGGTCCAACAGAACTTGCCATGAGGTGTGGACGAATTACTCCCAATTGTACTACCTCACCTGTAAGGTTTTCCATGGCTGCAGCTACTGGCCCCTGCCCTTGAGCGTCAGCCACAGAAATGCCCTGCAGTGGTACCTCCCTCGTGTTAGATTCCAACGGCAATGTCCCAGGATTGTGTTGAGGCATTTGCAAAGACTCCATAACAGCCTGGGTCACTGCAGAAGTAATTCTGGCAATGGTGGAATCCGAAAGGCCCGGAGGAGTCATTCCTGGCACTGTAGGAGTCGTTCCTGGTACTGTAGGAGCCATAGGTACGTCCTCAGGAGGAGTGGCACTCACAGGTGGTGCTAGGCCTGGATCCTGAACAATTGGTTGGTGGCTTCTTGTTGATCTCGGACGAGCAGCCATAGGCTCTGCACGCCGTTGGATGCGGGTACTTGGTCTTGTTCTTGGCATTATTTCTAAAGAGAAACTGCAAACAGGGCAGACTACAAGCCACTGATAGTATCTTGTCACATGATAGGGCAATATATCCCAAGGCACTATTCCACAACAAACACAATTTCAAAGTTTACAACAAACAAACATCTACATCACTACAACTCTATAGTAAACGATTGTTGTTAAATATGGCATACCACAAAGGTAGCCGAACAAAATAACTGGGCCATCTGAAAACAACTTGCCGCGCCGTCCCACATATATTGAATTGAACTATGGGCATTTGAACACCTAGGTCCTATCCCATGTAGGCATATATTTCCATGACCAAGAAACTGTGGCCTAAATTTATGCTAAAAGTGCATAAATTCAAGGACAATACTGTACAGTGGTTTGATTCAAACAGAACGACAGAACAATTAACATTTGTACAAACGCCCCAAGTACACAACATAAACTATATACAGCACAGTACCTCACATCACACTATTTAATATATAAAACAGAAGCCACAAATTCATGAATGTTTCCTTCGCATGAAAATATAATTGCTCAATTCTCAATGTGGTATTTGCAAACAGCAATTGCTCAGCCCAGACACATATTCACACAGACCCTTGGGCCCCGGGAATTACACGATAACTTGATAATCATATCACATTTGTATGATTTGTATTAATGTCGTTTATGACTTTATTGAACATATGCACATTACATTAATTACAATAACCTTGGAAAAATCCAAGTACTGCAAATAAACTGCTTCAGTATAAAAACGCCAGAAATTAAGAAGGCGAAGAGGCAGCTGAAGTAAAAAGTTAATAACGATCGTGCAAGATATTAAGAGCTTTTAAAATTGCTCCTCGATAACTCCTGTATAAGATATACTGTCCTTGAGGGTTGCAGTGAACCCCATCAAGAGACAACAAATCAATTCTACCATTGTCAAATTTACGATGGTCCCAAAGAAATACGCCAGGTTCATTCGCCAAAACGACAGACAAATACTGCCGCAGAATAGAAGCTTTTGCATTAAAAGCATGGTCCGGTGCGTCGGAATGCGGAATGTGCCTATTTATAACTTGGCACACAGCAATGACCTTTATGTTTAACTCGTCAAGCATATAGCGTACGAGATCGTCTATCCGCGAACCGACCACCTCCGGAGAAAGGTTTGCCAAATCGTTCGTCCCTATTTCCAAAATGACGATATCCGGTTTGCAGCTTTTGAGAAAGGAAATATCATACTTAAACACTTTGTCTACAGTTCGACCGCCCGTGCCCTTCAAAGATACGTACACGCCTGAATTGGCCAGGTTAAAATTTTGTTTGGCACGGGAATCAAAACCATTATTTAAATCGTCGTTTAAGCGGCGCACAAAAGAATGGCCAAATACCAAACATTAGGAATGAAACCCGACATATTTCTTGAGGATAAATAAGATAAAAGGAAACACACAATACCTGAAAGAACTTTGGAAGAAAGTATGCAAGTGTTGCTCCTGACTGACTTCGGTAGAATAACCTAACCTTGACACTCGCGCCTTTTATACGCAGCATCAGAGTAAAATTCCCAAATGTAGCAACTTCTCCCCGTGATATTTGGTTGTATGCGTTACGTCATCATTTCATTAGCTACAGTAAATCTAACTATATATATATATTAGGGAAAGCAATAAAATTACTATTCGATGAACAAATAGTTCCTATATACTTTAAAGGCACAGTGCAGCCTTTTGAATGATGGTTTTTAAGGCGCATTTCAGCCCTTTTACTTTTAATTGAAAAAACTAACTAGGAAAATCAATTAAGCATGATTCAAAATCAGCAGCAAACTCAATGTTTTTAACAATAAAAATGTTTTAACATGTTAAAAACATTAAGTTTGCTGATCTTGAATTATGCTTAATTGATCCTAGTTAGTTTTTTTCAATTAAAAGGGCTGGAATGCGCCTTAAAAACCATCGTTCAAAAGGTTGAACTGTGCCTTTAAAAACAACCATGATATCAAAGTAAATAGAATAACACATATACAGTACTGCTCAGAAAGACAGAAAATACCTAACACTGCGTTCGCGCTCCATTTACGATTGGAACGCCAAAATTCAGGAAAATGGGGGCAATTTACGGAGATTGTCGATTTCATCAGGCGCGTATCATGAACGCGTTCCAGTCCGAGCGGAACGCAAATTAGGTTAAACGTTATTTGACCACGCTTAACCCGTACAGCGAAAGCTGATTTCCAAGGGGGACGTAGACTTAATTAAAGAGTTAGAAAAATTACAATTAATACAAATTATAGTCATGCATTACATTACAGTTAACAACAATTACGATACATTTACAAATACAACTATAGTATATAATTATTTACATATTAAATTAATGTTAGTACTATGTAAGATTCTTAATTAACGTAATTAATTAATTATTTAATTAATTGGCCAGGTGTCGTATACATGAAGAATGTTTGTTTCTTGCTTCATCTGAAAGGCTGTTTCACGATTTTGCCCCGCTATAACTAAGATACTATCACAAATCTTTAGAAGTTAATTATAATCCTGACAATCCTCGAACATTTAAAACTATATGCCTGAAATGTAACTCTTTACGAAGTCTTACATATCCGATATCCTGCTGCTTTTAGTAACTAATATTGTTTGTTCGTAGGTTTGTTAGTCTGTCCAGTTGAATGTCTGTTGTTTGTATGATTGTATCCAATTGGGCCCGCAGTAATTGGCAATAAGCTGTTGCGGTGTCCCGGCCACTCTGTGTAATTTTATGCCGGCAAAGTTAATAAATAAAAAAGACTTTTTTTAAGATATTCAGTCTTAGCTTTGGGCAAAAAGAGTTTGGTGGAAGACGTCCTTTGTAGAAGACGTCCTTTTTGTAAGCCATGCAGAGCGAAGGGACTAATACCCAGAACACCGGTAACACTCTCTTCCACTCTCGTAACATAGCGATAAACTTCTCTTTAAATTCTATAACTAGAGATATACCAGTATTAATTTAATCAGTTTTAGAAGTACCTGAAAGCAATTCGCGTTAATTAAATGACACGTTATATCAAAATGCTTTGCACATTTGTAAATCCCAAAACATTTGTGACGTGATATTTTTGCATTTGTATAGGAAATTTCTAGGCATTCCAGCCATGCTGATGAGACAAGATCTCGAGTGGTAAATAGCCAGAAACCAAATAATAATTGGAACCAATTATTAAAGCCTGGTTAACACCAGTCGCAAGAATCTGGGATGCTATTATTTGAGATTCCAATAGACAAAGGATTTTATTCATGAATAATCAACGACAATATGCATCGCCGATTCGGCAACTTTTGACATTTTGGGCAACTTTTGACATTTCGGGCAACTTTTGTGATTTTTGTCCTTTTCTGGCAGGGTTTTGTCTTTTTAGCAGTTATTTTTAGTTCTAGCAATTCCAGGTCAGGTATAACTGCAAAATTTATTTATTCTAATCACTAACCATCTGCAAAATATAGCCCGATGACATGAAGTACATGCATGCTGTTTCATTTCATTCGTTTATAACTGCATGTCATTGGGCTATGAGCCGTGTCAGCAGTCTCGCGCTTTAAATGAACGGTTATAGACCCATGTCTCGCTATCAGTTATGAATACTAACCCTAATCCTCACCCTAACTCATAAACAGCGAGACATAAATCTATATCCAAATGAACCACTAAAACTAGCAGTGATACAAAGACAAAACCAGTGATAAAGACAAAACCCGTTGACTGATTAAGTAGCAAGATGATGTGAACATATTGCCCGATGATAACGAAGGACGATGTAAATGTTTTTTGACATGATCCACTCTTCATATGCAAGTATCGAAGGAGCATTAGAATAAACCAGCTGTCGGATAAAAAACAGAGTCATCAGAAGGTCCATTACTTTTCTTGCTTTATATTTACGATATTGAAAATTGCTCTAAGAAATTTAAATTTTATGTATTTGCTGATGATACAAATCTACTCAATTCGGAAAAAGACCTTAAATCTCTTGAAAAAAATTGTTAATGAAGAACTTTGCCATTTATATGACTGGCTTAGTTCAAATAAACTAAGTCTTAACTTAAAAAAGTCTAATTTTGTTATTTTTCATCCGTATCAAAAGAAATTAGTATATCAGCCTATTATCAAAATGTATAATAACGAATTGAATGGATATACAGAGCTTAATTGTGAAGATTATATTAAATATCTAGGGGTTTTAATGGACAAGAATCTCTCATGGAAATATCATGTAGAACATGTTCTAAGTAAAATAAGTAAAACTGTAGGCATGATTTCAAAATTAAGACACTTTGTACCTAAACATACTTTACTTAGTATCTAGAAATCGCTGATAGGTCCATATCTCTCCTATTGTCTTGTTATCTGGGGTCAGACAAGCTAGTCAAATTGGAGTGCTATTTTAGTTTTGCAAAAACGTGTTCTTCGTTTTATCCATTTTTTAGATAAACGAGAACACACAATACCCTTTTTTGTTGCTACAAATATTTTACCAGTAAATATCTTATTCTATGAAAATGTACGTACATTGATGCATGATGTTAAAAATAGAGCTGCACCAGTCAACATTCTCAATCTTTTTCAGAATACGTCAGATATTCATTCTTATAATACACGTTCTTCAAAATCAAATAATTTTTACATTAAACAATCGAAACTAGAAATTCAACGAAAGTCTTTTTCTCATGTTGGAGTAAAATGGTGGAATGAGGTACCATCTTGCATAAGAGAATTGCCAAAAAGAGCATTTAAGAAAAGGATACGTAGTATCCTTTTGGACATTTTACAGAATGAAAATACTTATCCGGACATAGAGTCGCTCAGCTGTAAAATTAAGAAACGATCACGCATCAACTGGGACTGGGATTCACCAACAACAAAAAAAGAATTCAACAATTTGAAGCCTCAAATTGAAGCATTATTATTATTATAATTAAACTCCTACTTTTTTCCCTGTTCTTGATATACAGTATATTATTTATTTCCTTTCTAAAAACGTTAAGTTTATTAATATGTAATTTCATTGAAAATTATTTCATATTATGCATATATACTTTGCTATATAAATAATGGCTTTGTACATTAATATTTCTTACTTTTGTGTGTTACTATAGACAAGTCCGCCTCGACTAGCTTTGTAGTTATTAGCGGCCTTGTCTTATTGTTTGTATTTAAAATCATATCTATTGAACAGGAAACAGAGAGTTGATCTGGATAACAATTTTTCTGAAGACTGCGATGTTAAGTACGGAGTGCCTCAAGGGAGTTGTCTTGGCCCCATACTTTTTCTGCTTTATGTATCCCAACTATATGAAATTATTGACAGGCACTTACCCTCTTCTCATGGATATGCTGATGACACGCAACTTTATGTATCCTTTCGCCCAGATTGTGAAGATAATTCAGAAAGTACCCTAGCCGCACTGGAAGATTGTATTTCTGATGTTCGTACTTGGCTGTTGTCTCATAAATTAATGTTCAAAGATTCGAAAACGGAATTTCTTGTAATTGGTACACCACAACAACTTTTGAAAATAAACAATGAATCCGTTAACGTTGGTGGGGTCCAAATTAAGCCGTTGACAGTGTTCGAAACTTGGGATCTTGGTTTGACAAGCATATGTCAATGTCAGTTCATGTAGGCAAGATGTGCAGTAAAGCATTCAGAGGACTTTATAAAATACGACAAATTAGAAAATTTTTATCTACTAATACAACGAAAACTTTGATACATGCTTTCGTGACATCACACGTGGACTATTGTAATGCTCTGTTGGCTGGCATACCTCAGTATCAAGTCCAGCGAATTCAGAGAGTTCTTAATGCCGCTGCTAGACTAATCTACCACTGTCCAAGATTTTCTCACATCACCCCAGTTTTGATATCACTTCACTGGCTACCGGTAAAATTCCGGGTGGAATTCAAAATTGCTTTACTGGTTTACAAGGCTCTTAATAACATTGCCCCTATCTACATCTCCAAAATGCTTATCCCAAAACAATCAAGTGATCGCTGGACATTACGATCGGATGGTCAAGGTCTATTATACATCCCGAAAACAAACTGTAAGACTCTAGGAGATCGGACTTTCGCACATGCTGCTCCACAATTATGGAATTCTCTGCCTCTGGATGTCAGGAACTGTGAAAATATTTCTGTGTTTAAGAAACGCTTGAAAACATTTCTT
>CACRXK020010565.1:0-17493 GCA_902702795.2 Paramuricea clavata | reverse complement strand
CTATATGTCGATTCTTTGTAATTATGTTTCGTAACCCAAGCCTCTCGAGCTCTAGTTGATCATTCGTCTTTGCCAGACGGAATTCGAAAGATTCCGAGCCCAACATGCGTTCTGCTTGTTCCACAACCAAATATTTAGCAATTGGCTCGAGGCATTGTAAAAAAATCGCCAAACCAACAGCTTTTTTCGCTTCGCATGTCATGGTATAAATTCGACACTCATTGTATAGAATCACTATGGCCATTGTTTACGATCTTGCACGTAATGCACTATATGTTCCACGTGACCGAAAATCCAACATATTTCGTCACGTGACCCAGCCTTCCAAACCCGGTCTTCTATATTAACTATGGCTTAGGCCAAGTCGGTTGTACAGTAGACTTGTAGTGAGCCCAGATTTCCTGGCCTAGGTCAGGACAAGGCTAGGCCAAAGTCTGTTTACACTGTCAAAATGTTGGCCAAGGCTGGTAGTGTAAACGAGACTATTGAATGCATCAAGGCACATTACGACTAAATGGTTAGTGTTTCCCACAATATGGTAAAAAAGTATAAACTTTTGCTAGCTTGAGCTTGAAGGATCTTCCAAGCTAAACCCTTCTAGAGTATACCCTGTATATATGTGCCTTTTTATATGATAATGGCACGAATGGACAGTAGGTTATAATCCAGGATGGTGTGTTTAATATAGACACAATACACCCCACCTGGCAGGGATGATAGAGTGCTTAAATTCATGAGAGTTCCTTGTCCTGGCAGGTGGGATCCTGTCAAGGCCAGATAGAAGTAGAATAATTCACTAAACAGTTGATAGAGTTCATATTGCAAGCTGGGTCATGTCGGTGGGATCATAATAATTACAAAGTGGATACATTATGATGCTTATGATGTTACTCTAAGCGTATATCCACACCGGGCAAGCTTGAAAAATATGCCTGACCACGGTGGGAATCGAACCTACAACCTTTGGAATACTAGCCTCGCAATACTCTGCCAACTGAGCTAAAGAGTCAGATCGGTTCGAATATGTGATATTTCGGAACAGAATCTAGTTCCTTCGATAATCAATGTAATCGAAGGAACTAGAAAAATCATTACTGATTATTAGATTACATTGATATCGGAGGAATTAGATTCTGTTCCGAAATATCACATAGTACTGTATTTGAATCAATCTGTCCGCGTAGGTCAGTTGGCAGAGCATTGGGCTAGTATTCCAAAGGTCATAGGTTCGATTCCCACCATGGTCAGGCATATTTTTTAATTACGCTTGCCCGGTGTGGATATATACTCAGCGTAACATTACAAGCATCATATTCCTGAGTACATGACACCAACACAGAAAAATCATTACTGGCTGCAGTATATCTACAGGTCCTTAAACAGACTTTGCCAGGCTATATTTACAGGCTTACAGCACTCTTACGTACTAAACCAGAACTATAAAATTAATTGTTAATGAAGGATTTCAACGAGCTCAAAAATAGTCTGGCATTAGACAGAGTACAATAATCTGGCATTTAAAAGACAGTAAAATAAGGAAGTAGGACACACCAGGGTACAATACAACTTAATGGGTTCACTAGACACATGGCCATATTAACCCAACAAAACAGGAATACCCTGTACTTCTCAAGAAGTTTGGCAGGTCATTAAGATGGGGAGTTAACTGGATATTATACTAGGCAGGACATGGCATAAGCTGCATTGTGCCACAACTTTATTCTTTTACTGTGTCTGATGGGTCGTTCCAGAAAAGATCCACTCTCCCCTGGGCACAGAGGAAATTTCAACCGTCCGGAGGGGAGGCGAGGGGAGAAAAAATTGTTTCTGAAGTGTATAAGGACATTCGAATTTTGAAGGGGATAGGGGGTTAACTCCAATTTCCTTCATGGGGGAGGTTAGGTATCGATGTTCTCTGGAATGACCCAACCTAATTTCTCTTGTTAACCCATTCACTGGCAATATGCTCTACTTTATATTACTCTGTCTAATGGCAGGAAATTTTACAGTTTTACTTGTTGAGAAGATAGCCTTGCAGCAGTTTCCAATTTGCCATGTATCGTCCACACAGAGAATACATTACTGGGGACGAGTCAGGGTAAAAGCCATATGAACCAAGGGTTATCACTAGAACCAACTTCCACCAAGGGTTGGGTTGTGCTACTACATTAGGTCTTCCCATTCGTAATAAGGTGCAAAGTTTATAGGTTGGATAGGAGGAAATTGCTCATATTGCTGCATGTGAACTGTGGACTTGTGCTATATACTGTAATGTTAACTGACTGTGGAGTTCCAGTACCGGTACATGAAATACAGTATGTACAGCTAATGATAGTCTTGTATTTCCTTTCTTGTAGCTCATGTGACTAAACGTTTTGCGGGAGCAACAGCCTCATCAGTGAAAGCTGCCATGGCCCAAAAGTGCAAAGACAAAAGAAATGCTGATACGAAAAGAAGAAAAATTGCAAAAGACATTTGAACTGCTAAGTTTTTTCCTTTATTATAAATTATTTTGTATGTTAGCTAAACATTTGTAGATATTAACAGTATAAATAAATTATTTAAACTTCCTACAGTATATATACCATCACTGCAGTATCTCACTGTTTGACAGGTTTAACTGTGCATGATTGAAGCTTTGCATAATTTCACATGTGAAACTGGAACATGTGATATTTCACATGTGTATTTGGAAGATGTGATATCTCGCATGTGAAGTTTCACATGTCAACACATGTGAAATTATGTGTTTCACATGTGAAGTTTCTCATGTGAATTTGGAACATGTGAATTTGGAACATGTGACTTTTCACATGTGAACACATGTGAAATTATGTGTTTCACATGTGAAGTTTCACATGCGAAATTTCACATGTGAATTTGGAACATGTGAATTTGGAACATGTGACTTTTCACATGTGAATACATGTGAAATTATGTGTTTCACATGTGAAGTTTCACATGCGAAATTTCACATGTGAATTTGGAACATGTGAATTTGAAACATGTGACTTTTCACATGTGAACACATGTGAAATTATGTGTTTCACATGTGAAACTTCACATGTGAAATTTCACATGTGAAGTTTCACATGTGAATTTGGAACATGTGAAACATAATTTCACATGTGAAATTTCACATGTGAAAAATCACATGTTCCAAATTCACATGTGAAATTACACATGTGAAATCATGTGGAATTTTTGTAAGGGCACACTAAAGTCATAGTCCGTTCATAGCTCTTTACGCTGCTTTAAAACTATGACATGTAGTACGCATGCGTATTCGAGATATGACTTACTTGTCACATGTACAGCGTGTATAAAAAAACTGAACAGATTTGAAATTGCTCTCAATTTTGCAAAACAGCCATTATTATCCAGTTTTTTTATATATATGGCTTCTTTGGGGACTTATAATGTGGAATAATGAAAAAAAGATTTTCGAACACAAATTTTGTAAACCAGGGGGGGGTGTCTTTTCCGACAAATTAAAAATGGCTTGCGCACGAGATTTAAAAGCTATAATCGTATTTTGAGTGAAATAATCGATTTAAGCAAAGCTATAAATTGCGGTTAATGAAGTAATATGTTCTAGAAGGCTCTATCTTCCCGAGGGTGTTTTCAGTCAGCCAACGCATCTGCGTCACAACAATAAATTAATCCGTACAAGGTCCAAGTATCTCGGTAGAACAAGGGAGTCGTTTTTCTAGTCCTGTTAATATTACAAAATATCAGATAAATATCGAACTTTGGCTACTAAGCATGTGAACAACTGATGCAATCTTGGAATTAACCAATCAGAAATTATCCTGAATGTTTTTCCTTCACGTGCATAGGTACAATGCCCCCCCCCCCCCTCTTGCTCAAGGACATTTGATCGCAGTTTCGACGTGCACTGCTCATTCGCAAGACTTTAGCCAGTGCGTTAACATCTATGTCAAAATTTTTGGCTAATATATAATTTAAGGGAGAGGCTTTGAGTACCCTGGGTAATGTGCATGCCCTATACCAATAGTTGTTCACCAGTCCAACTAGGTCTCAACTCGCTGAACGACATGCACAGAGTCAAGCATGCCCTCTGCAATCTAGAGATTCGCCTGTTTCTCTAGATAAAACTTAGGTTAGCGAGAGCCTCTAGACAGTTCGGCCGGAACTGTTTTCGAGCACTTCTCTGCCCAAAATATATGCCACAAAAATATGTTTCAAGTTATTGTTGTCTTGCTTAGTTGCCAGTTGTTCGATTTTAACTATCTGTCACTTTCCAACAGATTTAACTTCATTAATGGATGAAATATGTGTTGGGTGTTTAATTGCTGTACGAAATTTCAGACAATTTGATTCAGTTTAAGCCCTTCAACTATTCACGCAAACTTACATTTTTCCTCAAAATCAGCAATTTGCATGCTTAATTAATGCATTTGCCAATTTGCATATGTCAGCAATATGGAAACTAGGTAAAACATTAATTAAGCATGCGAAAGGCTGATTTTTTAGGGAAAATGGATAGTTAAAGGGCTTAAGGTGGTCTTCCACCCAAATTTTCCAATATTCGTTATTTTTTAGAGAAACGTAAAAATGTAGTCTTTATAGCGTTCTTTATAAAATCCGTGTAATTTTAAGAACGAAAATGTACCGTAAACCAGCGAAATCCAGCAAATTCTACACCTTTGTAGGGTAAAACCACGATTTTACCCGGAGCGATAAAGATATGCCATTGGTTTAGTCTATTGTTCCATTTTCAATTATATTGTTCTATCTAAGTTATTCTAATATATGCAAAAACTTTAAAATCGCTTTTCTCACTGATGAGCATTTTGCGAAATACTAAAAACTTTCCTACTGTTCATACTGAATCAATTCGTTCGAAATTTTCAGAGTTTATTTGCTTGTTACATAGCCATGTCATGGACCTAAAAAACTTCATATATCAGCAATATACATTGCAAGAGTAGCCTTATAAGAACTCCTTTCTTCATATAATTTTAAAAAAGTAAAATATGAAGGCCTTATTATATTACTTGTATATTTTTTAGGTTCATGACATAGATCGATGTATTAAGTGTCCATTAAAGCTGTTTCTAAAATCCTCGGTAAATTAGTTTGGCTCACATCATTTTTGGAGCAAACCCTATATTTTACCCTATAGCTAGGCCTATCTTAGTTACTATGGCAACGGCGAATGTAAAAGTTACTGATCCTGCGTCAGCTGAGGATATTCCATCATATTTGACTCAAATATGATGATAAAACCTTTAAATTGAAAAAAATGTTTTTAGGGTGGAAGACCCCCTTAAACTAAAGCAAATTGTCTGAAATTTTGTACAGTAATTAAAAACCCAACAAATTTTACATCCGATCCACTAACTCAAAATACGATTAGAAGTCATGGGGGGGGGGTCACTTAGTCTTTTATATAAATATTGAAATAAAGCAGTCGGCTATATAAATGCTGAAATAAAGCAGTCGGCTAGGAAAGGCTTAGTCTTTTATATAAATCTGAAATAAAGCAGTCGGCTAAGAAAGGCTTTTACAGAACAGAAAAGGAATGGTTTGGGAAATTTCAAGTAAAAATTCCAATTGAATACCTGGGGATGATAGGACCGAAGAAATTTACCTTGCCATTTTCTCCTGGCTGCAGGGGACTTCACTCAATTTCACACACCATGCCAAATTAAGTGAATGCCCCTGGTATGCTCGAGGTGGGGGTCTCGAATTCTTGTGTAATATTGGATGAGATCATGAATTTACACTGTTTCCTGTCAACAGTTCAGAATAGAATACTTATTCTGTTGACTTATTGCAAATCTTGTAAGAATTGAAATTAAAAAATAAACTATTATTATTGACAAAACTGAAAATTTGTATATGTATATGCAGGCTTCTAGCCAGGAGACACCCTACCATGTCTGTATAAAAATTGATTTTAATTTAAACAAACCATTACAAAAATAACATAAAAGTTGCTTTGTATTCTGAAATTCTGGTTTAAGCCTCCTGCTATAGATATATTGAACTGGAAAACTTTTCATATTTTTAATGTGGAAATGTGTAGTAATATATTGATAAATCAGATTTTAACCCCACCTCCCTTACCATCACTCGGGTATACGTACTGTTGTGGTGGATATTTAGATTGGACACATGGATAGATACTAGAAAACGCTTAGTCACACTTCTGGATAATCGAGGGGGGGGGGGGGGGAGTGAACTCCATGATGTGAAATTCTAAGAAATTTAAAAATTGACTAGTGATAACTTGACATTATGTAAGGGAGTCAAATTTGCTAACACTACCCCTCCAATCATTGGCTATCCCATTCGGCCCCAAATGATTTGGCCCCTATCTGAAACACACGGCGCACTTGCATGTAGAAAATATATTGGAATGCAGAAAATATTGTTATATTTTAATCTGAACACAAAAATTTCCCTGAAACAATTAACATACATTGGGCCATGCATACAGTCATGCACATAGTTTTGACTGTCAGATGTATAAAGCAGCATAGTGAGTTGCATTCATGGCCAAAGACATATTAGGTTAATTATTTTACAATATTATTTTTCGTCATTTGCCACGCATGTAATCGGTGAAGGATTCAGGATCATGCGGCATGGAAATAATGTTTTAAACGTGCTATATAAAACGGTGTTCAATATTCATACTACATGATGGGCATATGGCCAAACAAACACCTTGTGCTTTGTTGCTCAAATATACGCACGCATGATTTTGTATACATAATATAGATTTAAATCTAGCAATTCAAATCCAAATCTCATGGGGTCATGCATGACATCTATCTATAATTTATATTTTCTTGAAATGTTAGTTGATTCATTGTTATTGCCGTTGTTGTAGCCCAGTAAACAGACACACACCGGCATTTAGACATGTCATATGTCGTTCCAGCTCCTTTTAATAAATACATACGATAGACGATAAAGGTGCGAATCACTTCTCTTTAATTTCCAGTACGGCTTTGTCCAGTCTTTGAAGTGACTTTACAAGCACGTGTTGAAACAGGTCATCTGTACAAGAACCCATGATGTTTCGAATCACAGCGGCCACTTCGAGCACATTTCGACTTGATCATGTTTACATCATACATGAAAATTGATACATACGACATATAAACCCCCGATATAACGAAATATAAACCCCCAATATGTATAATTCCATTAGGTGGTCTGTATATATTCCCTTGATGGTGGAAAATACATCGAAACAAAAGAAAAATCCAATATTTTCTGCTCATCAACACGTCTCCACTCCTCAGTAAAAATTAATGCACAGTCAGCATTTTTTAGCTGCAGCAAAGCACACTTACTTCCGGAAAACACCTGAATAATTTGTGGTGTTCCGGTTTGGCTTGTCCCAGGGCTTACGGCAACGCATGCAGCCGAGAAGCCCTGGGAACGAGGATGGTCACAGTAAGGAAATATTTCCAGGCAACCTCGTTCCCAGGGCATTTTGCTTCCGGTCAGCGAAAGTATGGCATCAGCCGGTCACATGACCTCAAAATCTCCAGTCTTGGAATGTTCGATTATGGTAATTTATGCGTATAAGTACGTAATAGAATAATTATATACATTTTAATTACTGACAGGAGTAAACAAACTCAATGTTGCATATATAATCATTGATCAAAGAGAGAGCAACAAAATAATTAAGTTGATTTATTCGGTTTTCGTTGTTTACACCTCATTCAACAACATAGCCCGTAATATTGCCGACTTTTAAACATATTCATAGCCTGGTTCAGGGGCGGCGGAAAGTCGATAATTGGGGGCTGATATTCATATATTCGTGTTCATAGACTGTAAAAACAATCGCTTTTAAAGGAAATAAATGATGCAGAACATGAATATATGAATATCAGCCCCCCCCCCCCAATTATCGACTTTCCGCCGCCCCTGGCTTGGTTAGCCTATGATTCAATTCTGACTGAGCATGCAACCAAACAAAACAAAACCGCTTCAGCGTTTAGTTTATATAAATCCATGGTATGAGCAAATATATTCGTATCACAATCTTTATTTGAATATAACGCTGTACGTTTCTTGAAATCAACGATGTATAAACGACGCATGTGAGAAATGCATGTTGAACCGAAGCAAATATTCGTCTATAGAAAATGTACAAAGACTTAATTTGAACCAAATTGTTGTGTGATGTGTTGTCTTTCCCTAATTCATGCTGTTTCTCAAGCGAAATGTCAAAAATCTTATTTACTCAATACTTTGTTCCTTCAATAACTAATTATAAATTTGTCACTCCACAGTCTTGTTCCACCAAAATAACAATTATTCCCACATACATTGAATAATTACATTCAAAATCATTGACCAATCAGGTTGCAAAACAGACTAGCCGAAACCAGGGCCTTTTTCGCTGACCATCCAACCGCGGAAGCAAAAAGCCCCTGGTACGAGGTTGATTTCGTCGTCGAAATATTTCGCTTCATTTCTTTAGAATTATGTCCAAATTGAGCGATCACAATTCAAAAATTTCGACAGCGAAATTTTTTTGCAAGTGGAAATCCACATTAATGGGTAGATTAATGGAATTAACTGTTGCATGAAGGACATTAATTAATTACGACCAGAACAACGGAGAGTCAATGCATGGAATAATCACTGAATAGTACTGAATGGTACTGCATTAAATTTTACGCAAAGATCACACAATGATTTCACAATTGCATTAAAATACACTAGAAATACATGCATGCAACAACCCCTCACCTATATTTTCCAAACATTCAATTAGCATGAAGTATTCGGAAATGGCCAACACTGAACGCAGGCTCGTGTTCAAGTGTTGTCATGACAAAGCGATAGTCGATATTTTTAAATTTTCATTTTTTTTATATTTTTCTGTACAAAATGGCAAAATAGTTGAAAGATTAGTACTTTTAACTATACAACAATGAATTTCCCAAATATATACTGCAGGTATATGTTATTTTGCATTTTGTGAGCTTTGATTTAATCTAAAATTTAACTTGAAACGCTTCGTGAAATATTTAACAATTATACCATGACTCATGAGCTCGAGTCGTATATGAGCTGATAGTCAACGAGGTGCGTTGCACCGAGTCGGCTTCAGCCATATACGGCGAGAGCGAATGTAATTGTTTTATAATCCCCGAGCCGACGGCGCGAAGCATCGTGCGAGGGTACTAATTCCCCCCGGCTATTTACACCCGGGGAAACGAAAGCATTAGCGAAGTCTAAAGTTGATGAATTGTCGCGGGCGTGGGTCATCCTCACTGATCTCAAAAATATAGCGGAATGTCATGAATAGCGGACAATGATTGGTCCAATTTAAAGTTTGCATTATAATGACTGCATGACGACAGTGAAATAGCAAACATTTCTTGATTTGATGATTGATAAATTTCTTGGAAATATATTTCATTTTTGCTCGCATTTTTGCAAGATTTTGTAAATTTCAAATAAAAAGAAGGGAGCCGGCGTTAACGAAAGTAACTTTGTTTTAAATATTGATTTTACAATTGCTTTAAAACGCGACGGCCTTTGCGTATATGAAACAGCTAAACAAGACAGCATATAATTTCAGTGTATCTTTAATATTGATTCCCTTTTTTATTACATTGAATTGAATTTTTTAAATAAATAAAAAAGAAAGCAAATTTATTTGCAAGCGAGAATTTGAAATCATATATAAACTCAAAGTTTATCGATAAAGCCATTTAATTAAAGGCAGTTTAGTCACAGGGAGCAGAGGAGTCGAGTTTATCTAGTAAAACAAGACAAACACCATCTTACCTTGTTAATTCTAGTATATTTCATTGTAGAATCCCAATGTGTGTATTAAAAATACATATTTATTCATCAAAGTTATCGAATATAAAACCAAAATATGAATTTCAACAATTAATATACTCCGCTGCCTTGAATTACCGTAGACTTGTATTTCCCGAAAAGCTAACGAACACTGTCCGAGATATCAACGAGTAAGAAACTAAGAAAGGGAGGAAACATTGCAGATCTTTCGTCGCATGCGCACCGCAACACCCTATGACGGAAGTGAATAAAACCGGCCATTGACCAATGACGAAGCAGAACTTCATTTGACAGTTGTAATTAGTATTCGAAAAATTTGAACAATCATGCATAAACACGAAACAATACGTCACTTCCGTCATAGGGTGTTGCGGTGCACATCGTACAAAAATAATCGATGAATATCGGTCGTCAAATATGTAGGTTAAACGACCGTTTATTGAAATTTATTTCCTAGCGTAGTAAGAATAGATCATTTCTAGCTTGCATGCAAAAAATTATGTTTTTTTATGAAATACTAAGCAAGTTATAGCCATCCTAAAATATCACCCCAATGACTGTTTCCTCCCTTTCTTCGTTTCTTATTGTTTACTAAGTATAGCGAAATGTGAGCCCACGATAATCTAGAACAGCAGAGTATATTCATTTGGTGTTCATGTTACATGAAGTACGAATAAAAATCATACAATGTTTATAAACTTTATATGGTTTCACGACAATTTCAACAGACTATAAATTGTAAAATATGCATTTTTAATGCACACATGGGGATTCCACAATGAAAGATATTACAATTAACAAGGTAAGACGGCGTTTGTATTGTTTTACTAGATAAACACGACTCCTCTGCTCCCTGTGGTTTAGTTTTATAAAGAACACTTTAAAACGTTTTGCGAAGCGTTTGTGCATGGTTGAATTTTACCTTAAACATACCTAACATACCCTGTATACAGTATATGTTGGGAAATTGATAATTTTGTAATTAAAACAATAAAAGTGATATTATTAGGCGATTTTTCATTTGTAAGAATATTCTTAAAAAATTATCGTGTTACCATGACAACTACTTTAGATACTTCATGTTCGGAAAATACAATGGTTTAATCAGCAAGGCGAGGGTTTCTGCATGCATGTATTTTCTAGTATAGTCTAATAGCCATTAACTGTAGCAATAATTAATTATCCTCTGTTACAATGTCTTGACAATTTGTTCGGCCAAAAACCTCTTGATCTTGAAAATTTGAAATACTTTTGTTTCACAACTCGAAGACGAAGTAAAAGAAATGGTTTAGAACCGGTATATCTCACAGAAAAGTTCAGATATTATACAGATGTTTAGTAGTATAGTAAGTGCTTGTTGACTGCAAATTCATTTGTCTTTTGTTGCAAACTTTTCTGAACAATTTATATTCTCAATGAACATATTTTTTTCGCTGTTGTTTCGGTATTAATTCTTTAAAAAAACTTGTATTTAAACTAATTTCTATATAATAAATGTATTTTGCTAATCTGTCAAATTTTGTTGAGAGTTTTTTCTTGTACTATTATCTTTCTCAAAGCGAATATTTTCCTTTTTTCTGCTTCGCAAAACTTGTGTAGTTTTTGGACCGCCATCTTGTTTTCGCTACTCGTCGTATATGAGCTGATATACGGCGAGTAATTCAACCAATCTGATTGCAGGACAGCTCATATACGGTGAATGACTATTATTATAATTTGAAATATTCATTCAACTAAACTACATTTGCCGATAAACTGTCTTTACATAATAAAACATAAACTTTCCCAAAGTCCTTTCTAGTTTTCGCGGTTCATAAGTACGCTGGAAAAGACTTTTCACCGTTGCAGCACGCCAAATCTACCGGTGGAAACATACAGCTTTGTTGGAAAGTAAAGCAGTTCATGTTTTAGGCAAAAAGTTAATAAACCAACAAAATTCATAAGCATTAAACATTCAAAGCAAACTTACCCCATATTTCACGATTTCACATGCATAGTAAATAAATTCTTCTCATTTCTATATGTTATGAAACGATTTTCCAAATGTGTCTTTGAAAATTGAAATATTGCTTATCCCACTCCGGGCTATCCGACATATTTTTATATCAGTGAGGAGGTCCACCCATACACCATGACATCACTTTGGACTTCGCAAATTCTTTCCTTTTCCCGGGTATAAACAGCTGGGCGGAATTAGTACCCTCGCCCCGGGCTTATGCGGGATCATACAGTTTATACTTACATGGAGGGCATCCGCAAATTTCATCATCATTGATGCGTATACATTCTGAAATTAGATTACAAGAATAGCATATAATACTATTTCTTTTTTTACGCATTAAATCAGTTATTAAGATATTGATTGTCCAATAAATTACAGCTGTAAATATGAAAATGACACGAGCAAAAGATTAGACAAATTAAGGATGAGCCAGCCGAGTCTAAACAAAAAACAAAAAAATAACAATGCTTTCTGGAAGTTATTTTATGCGAAATAGACTAAGGTAAATGAGTTTTCTAATAATGCTATTATGTTGTGATTGTTAGGCTCTACATTGGTTTTACTGCATGACTTTTCTGAGAACTAACAGTTAATTTTCCGCGATAGAATTTTCAAGCTAAAAGACATTGTTTATCTGTTTGTCGAATGATTAGCTAATTAAAATGCAATAATTGAAACTGTTAATGAATTCGGTTTGCGTGATAATCGAATTAGACAGGTCTCGGTAAGCCTAATTGTCCGTAGAAATTTCAGTCATATCAGGGAAAGTTACAAATATAACCGAAAAGTCTGAAAAATGCTTATAAAAGGTAGCGAGTGAAAAAATTAAACTCCTCAGAAACATGGAACTAATCTCAAATTATCAAATAATCATTGGATCCTGTAGATCAGTTTGCCGGAGCCAGTACTATTTTACTGCTTTTGAGGCAGCTGGAGCGCGTCGACCAGAAGCATTAATCCACTACCGTGTCAAAAACGTTGATTTCGGGAAGGTCTTTAGGTGTGCCAGGCGTATAAGATGTGGTTTTAATTTTTTTCAGCAAATGAGCGTAACACATGCATGATGATGATAATGAGCAACGAACAAACTAGCCAAGGCCAATCAGGTCGTCGTGTTCCCTTCAGAAAATCATTAACCGCTCCACATTCATGGAATTCTACGTACGAAAATGCCACCAGACATCGATTTTATAGAACTTCATAATTCCGGATACCACGAAAACCACATTCAGAAAATGAGTTATTTCCTTGCTATCCTGTCTAACAAGGTGAGGGATAGCTGAGCTAGGATGTGCATGAAACATAACGATTCAACTTTTGCATCGCTAGTTATAGAGCACCAAAATATCACGTGACTTAATTGTATGCGTTCTTTCACTACTTCATATGTTCCTTAGCTTTTCTTATTTTTTTCTTTAAATATTTTACCAAAATAATTTAATGGGCTTTTAAGACATTTAAGTGGTAGCTTTTTTCTATGTCCGGCGCTTATTTGGGAGGAAAATCATTCAAGACTTTTAATAGTTTTGGCGTAAATTACATACAATTATAACTTATGTATCAAAATAACTGATGTCATATTTATTGACAGAAGTACAAATAGCCTACAAAAATTGTTTCAATCGAGCGGTCAAACACATAGCGAAATAATGAAATATAGGATTATAGATTCGTGACATGCTGTCTAAAATAGCCCAGGCGCATTTCTTAAACAACACATTTTATTCATCAAACGCTTAAAACATGAAGTTTGAGAAGCTTTCACTCATTGTCAGAATTTCAGAAGCAGAGTACAGTAATGCGGAAACAAGCAAATGTCCATATTTTACTTTTGACAGAAGCGGAGTAAATGAGTTGTTGTTGTTTCCACAGGTGTGTTTAATATAATTCGTTTGTCCTTCTTCATCAGGAAATTTAAGTTTAGAGAAACCGTTGCCTTTGTTAAAAATGTATTTTATGAAAGTTAATTAATCATACTTTGTTTTATTAAAACCTGTGATCCTCTGTTGGTTGGCTATGGAGTGAAAAATATTTTCAGCATGTCCAAGTATTAGTTGACGTTATGAGTTATGAAATGCCGTGATTTGTTCAGTTTTAAGGGTCCAACGGCGGTCTTAAATATTGGCCTGCTGTGGAATTATATGGTGATATGGCATACAAATAAGAGTATCTTAAAATTTTTCCCATTGCCTTTCCCTGAAATATGGCTTAAAATTATTCTTTTATTAGTCATCCTTCATGGAAAATCTTAGTAGTTATGCTGGCATATCATTTTGTACTTTGGCTTAGATTTCAAATACACTTAGCTGTAGCATTATTTGTCTAGTAACCCTTTTAGTTACAATTAGGCCTATTTTATATTATTCGAATTTCGGTCGCGTCGAACGCAACTCAAACAATAGATAATGAAGCTTAATGAGGCTTATCATCTCATTATCTATTGTCTTATAATTGCATTCGACGCAACCAAAATTAGACGTATAAAACAGGCCTTACCCTGTTTTTAGCTATTTATCCAATAAATATTTATTTAAAACTCGTTATAGCCTATACAAGTAAGTATTTAATCTGTTTCTGTTTAATTTAGTAAATAATGAACATTATTTATATAGATGGATTTTTCAAAAAAGTGAGCTTGCCTGTTTTCAAAGTATAAAAAGCAAACAATGAAGTAAAATCACTTCTTTGACATTTTATAACCTTTGCAATGCATGCTTATATTAATGTTTATCATCACATAATACAAAGTTTCTAATACTTAGTTAAAAGAATAGTTGAGAACGGAGTTGAGTCTTAGAAGATATATCATGGTTGAAATTTGAAACAAAAATTGTCAGTCCTCGCTGCGTAAGAATATTCACACAATCATGTGAATTTTTCTCACATACATGTACATGTAAACAACTAAAAACAATGAACAAGATTCCACGCGATTTCGAAATCTCCAAAATCCGTACACGCGATCCGCCCCTCGAGATAGATTCGACTATTGTGCGCCAGTATAGCGGCGACCTGTTTACTTCAGCGATGACCAATTGAAAATCAGGTATTAATTAAGCTTACTAGGTACGTGGAATATCCTGTTTGTTTCCGCTTCATCTATTATTGGCCAAAAGGGATCATCAACTGCTCTCATCTATAAAATTCAAACAGTCTGGAATTAGGATAAAAGAACGACGTCTTTCATAGTAAAACCATGATTCTTCAATGTGATTAGAAGCGAACTTTCTCTAAGCCTCATTTAAATGTAATAATTTTCTTTTTAGTAACGACCAGAAGGCTTTTTTTAAAAAAAATTTAATAAATTGTAACAACGTTTCGGAGTTTACTCCATCATCAGGTTACATATAAATGTAACCTGATGATGGAGTAAACTCCGAAACGTTGTTACAATTTATTAAATTTTTTTAAAAAAAGCCTTCTGGTCGTTACTAAAAAGAAAAAAAAAACATGATTGGTATAGGTATATATTTTATACAATTAAATGTCTGCTTGCGAGGTAAATAGACAAAGTTGAGAATAGTTGAAAAACATTGAGATTTGAGGGGAAACAAAACTATATACCTATTTCCTGATGGAACAGATATACAGATATTAAGTGTTTTGTCATGTAGCAACGAAAGAAAATCAACAAGATTCATACAACAAATTGTGTTTCATGAAAAATGTCAAAAGCTCTATAGTGTAAACGAGTTTAAAATCAAAAGCTGCTACTTAAACGGTCTCAGCATGCAGCATATCCTGTTGCCTGCATGTTGTGTACATTTTTCTTCTCTTTTACATTCTTTATTAAAACACAACGGAGCGGGCAGCAATTTTTCACTTATTGCCCGGGGGGATATATGGCATTTATCTCAAGCCACGTGACCACGAATCAGCCAATCACGTGTAGTTTCAGCACTAGCTATATAACACATTTCCTTATTTAAATCAAAGGGTTAATTACTTTTTGCTTCTTGTACCCGATGCCAATATTCAATGATAACTTACAATACATTTTGAACAATAAACGTATGGAGACAGAGGGAAAATGATGTATAGCTTATTTTAAATGAACATACCTTTAACTTGTACCAACAATTATAATATACTTGCTGGTTTTCATCAGAACTGCTAGATGTTATAGCCTAAAGATAAACACTTTAACTTTAAAATAGCGCCAATACTGACAGACAACTCACACATCAAGCGAATAAATCGCAATTTATTACGGCAGACCTTCTACAAAATGGGAGAATACAGACAGAGCCGTAGCGAGGGAGGTATTAGGGAGCTTTAGATTTGACTACGAGTACGACTACGAGTACGAGATTCGTCAAGCTTATTATTATTATTATTATTATTATTATTATTATTATTATGTATATATTATGTATTGTATATTATTATAATGCCTACTGTAATCATTATTATTATGATCTCGAGGGAGTCAGACGTTTCTAGTCAAGCTCCTGCAGATCATTAACGTAACGTTTTAACGATTTTAATCGGTGCAAAGATTTATTTTGATTATTTCTATGTGTCTATCGTTCGTACGTTTACTACACTGATAAAGCATGAAAACGTTAATATTTTGGTTCTTCTTGCTCGTTGTCTGTTCCTACTGTAATCGGGATTTTAAGTCTCTTGGCCGACATCAATGGCGCTGTAAAGAACGGCTTCGTGAGAATGTGAACGAAAAGAACGAAGGCCCAACACTTGTCACAAACAATCACGATTTGACTCAAAGTAATGCTGAGATGGATGATGCTGCGTTGAGAAACCAAGGTCGTATTTCAAACGTCGACTATGTTAAATGTTGTTGCGGCAAGAAATGTAAAGGTTTGCGAGGCTTGAAGGGTCATCAAAGATCATGTCGCTTCATCAAAGGTATGTGCTCTGATTTGCTATTGCCACATGAGGGAGAAATCACAAACGAACACGATCAAGTAAGTGATGTTGACGAAGATATATTTAATGGCACGGCTATTTTAAAGCCGGGCGTTAAACTTCCAAAAACTGAACATGAATGGAAAGAGGCGGATCTTTATTTTAGAGCCGAGCTGCCTATATTCGAGGTTAGCGAATGTTCAGTGAACGATTGTGTTGACAAAATGACGAATTTGGTATATGATTACTTTGTAGAAAATTTCGGTACGGTGAATAAGTGCAAGGATTCCAACTCTGAATATCATACTAAGTATGCTAGTTACTCAAAACAAGAGCTAAAACGAAAACTGAAAGCATTGAAACGCCAGTCACCTGTTGATGTAGAGAATATTCAGTATGTGTCAAGATTACTAAGGAAATTAACTCAGAATAAAGGCCATGATAATGCTAAATCTATTAATCACGACGAGGAAATCAAGAAAAATTTCTGGGCTTATGCCAAATCGCATTTGGATAGCGCTGACTATCTGATACCAACGTTCGATTTGGCAACTTGCACTAATTACTTTAAAAACATTTGGATGAACGCATGTCCATCTCATGTTTTTTCCCTACCAAATTGGTTACCAAGACTTTCAGCACCTGTACACGAATTTAATTCTACACCTCCAACTTATGCTAAAATTACGGCTATCATCAAAAGAATGAAAACAGGTAGCTCTGCGTGCCCGCTTGATCAGCTCTCAATTATTCCCTTTAAAAAATCTGCATACCTTAGATCTTACTTGACAACAATCATTCAAATG
>CACRXK020010564.1:0-17497 GCA_902702795.2 Paramuricea clavata | reverse complement strand
CCCTGTTTACACTGTACCGGATTCGCTGGTCACGACATCTTCTTTTGCCGTTACGGAGCAATGGTTAGTAGCAAATGCTTATTAGTTTGACAGAATTGGCATGTTTATTTGGGTCTCTGAGATTAAAAAACTTCACAGCCTTTCGATACCTACAAAATTTGACCCACTCCGATAGCAATCCGGTACAGTGTAAACGGAGCCATAGAATAGGCCACGCCAGGGCCACGCAGATACCGAACGCGCACGGAAGAGCACGAAAACAAGACTCGAATCTCACGATTTACATCGAACGAGAAAGGCCTGATCGCAGGTTACCCTAACCTTCCTCCCTCCTTCACTTTTGAGTTTTGTCATTTTGTTATTGTAGAATAATTAATCAGCATTAATTTTTAATTGCATTTCATATTTTTGTTGTTTTCGTAAAATTGCGTAGATCTTTTGCACTTCTAGCTGTATAAAAGTGAGCAAATATACAATATAAAACTATATATAATGGGAGCATCCTCGAGTAAAGATACTGAATTGGAAAACGCCTTGTCGAAATTTGATGAAGGCCAGGCAGAGAAATTAGAGTCAGTATTCGACAGTTTGTCAACTGACAATATACTGGATAAGAGCAAACTTGAGGTAGGCAATTGCTCTGTTGTTTGTGGGTTGGTATTTTACTGATTAATAATAGAAAACTTTATTGCCATTACTCCCCCCCCCCCCCATTAGGAACAACCGAACAAGGGTTTCCCCTTACCCCAAATAGTTGACAAATTATATTATAGTGCCAGAGGCTTACTTCTGGAGAAATCAGTTTAACCAGGCCAACTTGTGGAGTGGGGGGAGCAAGTAGAAGTGTTCCCTTGTATACTTCCATGGAAGGGGGTAACCTCGTACCCACAGCTTCTGCAACACTTCTGTACCGGACTGGAAAGTTTGGAAATTGCGTGCCGGAGATTTTGAAAATTTAATAGTAAATATATAGGAAGCATCAAAAGTGCACAGGGGATTTCTCCCCAGCGCAATACAAACTTTCCACACTGGCTTCTGTATTTGCAATATTGGGGATGGGCCATATATTCCAAGAGGTCTTATATTTGAGGTGATACTACAGTACTTAACATTTTCAAAAAATTTTTCAACACCAATAGAAGCACTTATCGCCATATTTTCCTGGTAATTTCATCAACCAAATATACAACGCTTTCAACGTCCAAGCAAAAGATGCGTCTAACATCAAAGTAGAGAAGAGAGACTTTTTGGTTAGCATTTGCAAAGTACTAAAAGGTTATTTACGTGAAAAAGCTGCGATACTGCATGATTTATCAACAACAAACATTTATGAATCGAATTTCAATTTATTATTGGAACTATGTAAGACTTTGATTGAAGCTTACATAAAAGCAGTTGAGAAGTCAGGTTTGGGGTCTTCACACATGCAAACAGGTACAACTAACGAAGCAAATACGAGCCTAGCCATGCAGTTAACGAGCAGCATTCCTGAAGAAAAACATGGAAATTTGAGTGTCGATGATGTTGAAACATGGATGCAAAAGGAAGTTCTAGTGACACGACTATTTGAAGATGTTTTTAAAGCTTGTTTTTTGGGAGCTGATACGATCCTGGACACACACAAACATGGATTGAAAGAAGGATGTGAACCGACTGTTGAACATATGCCAAGAAGGTAATGGTATATATTGGATATATTAGGATTAGTGTTAGGATTAAGGTTAGGATTGTGATCAAGGTTAGGATTAGGAGTTAGGATTAGATTAGTGTTAGGACTAGAGAGTAGTCTTAGGGTTGGTGTTAGGGTTTAGAGGTATTAGCTGGTATAGGTAAGTTGCTTAGGATTAGTGGGTAATTAGATTAGGATTAAGATTGTCAGGGTTAGAAATGGTTTAGAAATGGAATTAAAAGTGAGAAATAAAAAATCTCTCCTTATCCCAACTTTTTCTCTAGAACAGACATCCTTCTCCCGTGCAAGCTAGATTTCCAGGGACACAACATCAAGACTATCATAGATATTCCTGCAATGCTCATGTTGAATCATGCTGTGCCACTAGAATGTCGGCATATTTGGCGGCTGTTGTTTGCAACATCATGCCATGGCAAGAGTTTTACAACATTCTTGCATCGTATAGTGTATCAAGGTCCTACCATATTGTTGGTTAAGGATAGAGAGGGTGCTGCGTTTGGTGGTTTTGCTTCTACCAGTTGGAGAGTGAAGTCTTCATTTGTGGGTAATGTAACTAATGTTTAGATTTTAATCATTTGATAGAGTAAAATAACAAATGGGTGAACTGTGTTTAAGACAAGTCTGGTTTGACCTATTATTGCCCAACACTGTATCTCTTGGCAAATAAAATCCCCAGGCGTTATAGAGGGAGTTACCCTGGGTTCCAGAGCCTTCAGAAAGTCCTGTCCTGTCTCAAGACCTTTAAAAACCTGAAAACCTCTGGCACATTGCACCTTAATTAGTTAATATTGCACTTAAATTAATTAACATTGCACCATAATTAGTTAACATTGCACCATAATTAGTTAACATTGCATCTTAATTAGTTAACATTGCACCTTAATTAGTTAACATTGCACCCTCACCCCCCCCCCCCCCAAGAAATTAATTAGGATTCATTGCAACTTAGTGGGGAATCTTATTTAACACTAAGACACTAAAGAGCATGTTTTCTGTTCACTAGGTAATCATGATTGTTTTGTGTTTACATTAAAACCATCCGTAGTAGTTTATCATCCAACTGGTATGAATGATCATTATATGTATCTAAATGTTGGCATGAAAACAATTCCTAATGGCCTGGTAAGTATTGATAAAATTGCACTGCACTCTTAACATCAATTGACATACTGGATGGTTGACATCTCGAATAATACAGTACGATGAGTCAAGACTGATGATAATTTATCCTAGGGTATGGGAGGTCAGTTTGAATATTTTGGCTTATGGTTGGACTCGGAGTTTGGTCCAGGTCACAGTAAGGCGCATCCTAAAAGCACGACATATGGTAATCCACAGTTATCTGCTTCAGAAGAATTTCAGATTGAAGAAATTGAAGTGTGGGGTGTAGGAGTCGCACCTGAACAGGAGGTAGGATGAAACGTAAAAAAACCTGCATTTCCGCCTTTCCCACGCCTCGCCTCCCTAGTTTTTCGCTGCCTGCGCCTCAAACACAACCCTTAAGGTCCAGACAGACCGGAAGCGATTCGACAACGCGACGCAATTTTTCGATTTTCACTGACCGATAACTTTGATCCTAGTTTAAATTTTCCAAATATTTAGAAGCGCTATCACATTTTAAGTTATTTGGTCTACATATCTTTTAAAATTTGCACTCATTGGCTGTTTTATTAACTTTCAAAAACTAAAAAATCGCGTCGCGTTGTCGAATCGCGTCCGGTGTGTCTGAACCTTTAAAACCACTAGCTACGCAGGCTACTGAAACTGCTCTTTAGTAGCGCGGTAACCCTACGGTTCGGCTGCGTTTCCATGTGCGGTTAGGTTAGGTTACTCGATCCGTGCCGGTAAACTATACTCGTTGTCATTATCATCATTTTATGTGTCCTTAGGAGCAAGAACGAAGTGTTTTGGACAGAGAAATAGACGCTCAAGCCATCTTGGATTTAATTGGCAAAGAAAGAAAGAGTGATGGACTACGTGAACCAGAAGATTCAGACTGATTTCCGAGAAATTTTAAAGTAACGTCTGTATCATTTCTGATAAACCATGCATCTTAAAGTATGTTGGTACTTTGGGTAGAAAATCAAATGTTAGACTAAACATGGGAGTATAGATGGGATATCACACTATTTTTGGTAGGAAATAAAAAGACCGTGGAATAAATTTCTTGTGGGATTATACAGCGATATGTGATTGATTTGACCACCACATTTATCCATTTTATCACATGGGATTTTTAATTAAAATTTACATTTTGTGGATAGCTAATGTCATTAAAATGAATTAATATTTGTTGGGATACTGTGTCTTCTTTGTCTATGATTCTAGTCCATTTGCCTTCTAGTACAGCGAAGGCTAACCTACAGGCTGCTCCATTTATTGTAAGTTCGGAGTACTCCAGATTTTCGGAACACTAACAGGATCGAACCAAACATGGAAATATGACGGTTCTGTTGCCCCTACTCAAAACTTAGCAGTCAAAAAAGTCAGGTGACCGTTTTCGGTTCGTTTCTATTAGTGTTCCGAAAATCCGGTGTACTCTGAACAGTAAATGGAGCAGCCGACTACAAAAGATTGTGGTTTCCATTCGTGTGGACTGGTCTTGATGTCAATGATTATACCTGCCTCGTCAACACAATCCACCTTCAAAATCATCATCCTCGTCACCAGGCCCCTCCTCTGTAACATTCTCCTTACTTTCAGACTCCCCATTGTTCTCAACTCCCACATAACTCGGAGAGTGTTCGTCACTTGTCGTACCAACTTCGTCATGTGTCGTACTAACCTCGTCATGTGTCGTACTAACATCGTCATATGTCGTACCAACTTCGTCATGTGTCGTAGGAACTTCGTTTGGTTTTTCATTTAATGTTTCCGAACCCTGCGCTGTCTCTAACCCCCCTGCATTTTCATCACTACCCAAAGGATTCTCCTCATCTTCATCAAATTCAAGTCTTTGCCTGGGGGGTGGTTCACTAGTTTTATGTTTCTTATCACCAGCCGCTTTTGTTTCATCAACGTTTAACCTAGCGATATCGCTCGACAGAAGTCTGAGTTCTGTGTGTTGTTCACTGATGTTAAATTCATCGGATGGTTTCAAATCTCTTGCCAACTTACTGAGCTGAAATAATACTGGACTGCTTCAATATCAGGGTTATTTGAGAGCGCCATTGTGCATCAGCAAAAATACCTATTTGCACGTTAGATCATGCAGTATCAAAATTATCTGGCAACCGTGAGCGGCAAAACCAACAAAATGCATAAAATGCATTATGTAGGTGCAGTTTGGTGAGAGGTATCCTCACTGTGATTGTGTCGACTGGTGTACCACCATGTTACCATGCAAGCATTTTGTAGCAGTCATGCAGGACATCAAGGACTGGAGCTGGTCAAATTTTGCAAGACTAAAGCCCTGGGCAAACTAGGAAACATTGTTGTGGAAACATTTGTGATTCTCGATGTTTCCTCAAATGTTTCCCTGTTTGCCCACCCGTGGAAACATTCCCGATAAGCAAAAATGTTTCCTAGCGAATTCAGAAACATTTGATGTACTTCCCTATGTTTCTCACTAATGTTTCCTAGTGTTTGTCCACTCTTGGAAACATGGCGAAACATTGGTAGGAAACAATGTTTCCGCAACAATGTTTCCTAGTTTGCCCAGGCTTAACTGTGGTTATACCGTATGCTGTTTATTCGTTGTACATAACACAAATAGTGCTGGCTTGCGTTGCGTGCTACTGGGTTCGAGGTTCAACGTTACGCAGATAACAAGAGCATAATATAAAAGGCTGTCACATACCTCGTTGTCGAGATTTCGAAATAACGGTTTCGTTACAATGGTTTTGATTTGATCTGCGTCACTTTGATCGTAAGCTTGAAGTAGTTCTTCAATGGCTTCAGCCTCGTCTGAGGTCCCAAATCCTCCTACCCTATGATCGGCAGATCATGTTTTTAGTGATACTAGATGTATCCTGCAATATGTAGCTGAGAAGAGTGCTTTCAATCAGAGTCTACCAAACACAGCAAGTTTAGTTTTCTTCTCTGGTAACACTTGTTGTGTACTCGCAGTTTAGTGGCAGTTCTGACCAGGGGTGCTGACTGTACTGTTGCTGAGCTATGTTGTAGGCTAGTTGCGGGAATTATCAGCCCTTGCTACACCCTGCAGTCAAACGAGGATGAGATTTGACGAGATTGAGTTCTTATTTGTGTTTGACGCCGACCAGGGCCTTGAATTTTATCGCAGCAGTTGCCGTAGAGGAAGAACAAAATGCCGCGGATCATTGCAGCAACGACGGCAATTTTTTGCCGTATAGTGTAATTTTTATACTATTCACTGTGCATTACTACTTTGATACTTGAATTCAGATGTTGATCATATCATGCGTAAATTATTATTTTAGTCTCGTTTCTTCGAGAAAGAAAAAAAAAACACTAAAGAAATACGTAAACATGTCTCTAGCTTGTCAACAATCCAAAGTATAACAATAAAATTAAAGTTTTATAACACTAATTTGAAAAAATGCCGTGGAAAATGCCAAAATTGCCGTAGACAGCTGTTATGTTCTACGGCAATTTTTAACGCCATTGCCGTCGATTGATTTCAGGGAAATTCGAGGCCTGACGCCAGCTCCCATTAACTCTCATTGACTTTGAACTGGTTCAAATTTTAATGAAAATTGGTGGAGATTTTACTCATTTGAGCAGTAATATCCAGTCAACTCTCATCAACTCTTGCTTGACCAGCACATGAGAAAACTCTCATGCAAACTGTCTTAACTCTCATCCCTGTTTGAGCAGAGCCAGCAAGTGATTCTCAACTTACTCAAAAGCATCTTTAAAACACTTGTCTGCAGCAACGTAATCACTTTGAGCAAGATGCACAACTGTAAGTCCAAGAATGACCTAGATAAGAACAAGGTTTAATAATGTTTACAGTATCATTTCGTACACAGCTTAAAACCCAGTAATTCTGTATGTATAACATACCTTATATTGCATAGCTGTGTTCCCAATCCTTGCATACAGTTCCAGTTGTTTGAGCAGAGATTTCACAACATCTTCAAATCTATAGAATAACAGAGGATAAAGACCATTGATTCATGAAAACATTCTTCCTTATACAATATGTATCAATGTATTAACATTTCTTACTTCTGTAGTTTTATAAAAAGTTGTGTGACTTTGGCATAAGGTTCTGCAGCTTCCCGGAGTTTATCATCCATCTAAATCATATTTCATTGCATATTTTTGTAAAAATCCTTGTAAGACTTAGGTAATTTTCAAATAAAAAAAGGTTCTTGATCCTTAAATACCCAACCTCACACCCAGGACATCTGCACTTGGAGTCACAAAAACAAACACCCTGGGTACAAGATTGTTAACCCATTGAGTGGCAGCACTCTCCCCTTGACTAGTAAAGTAATCTGGCATTAGACAGAGTAAAATACTCAAGTTGGGTGCATTGCCACTTAAAGGGTTAACAGAATGTGTGAGCACTTATTGCAAAGGATTAAATACTGTACATGTACCTCTCTTAATTCTCCAGCTGATTGGTAAAGCTCTATTGCTTTCTTAGTATTTGTTCCCTCGCACATTCTGAATAAATAGAAAGTAGATAATTATACAGAGTAATAAGTAAACACAGATTTGTGAGTTGATGAACATTTCTTTAATGAGCATACTTGGCAGCTTTAATTAGAACCAGTGCAGCAGTATCTGGAGTGCCATGTTCTTGATACAATGACCCGGCTCTTTGCATGAGTTCTGCTGCTTCATCCAACTTTTTCATTTCTTTCAGCATGGCACCTGCTTGCTCTAGAGCTCTAAACATGTGAAAAGTTAATCAAAGATCCAAGTCAATGCAAAATTGGGAAGATGATTTCATTGTATGTGATATACACTTACTTTCCAGAATGAAATAATCTGTGACACATCATGAATTAAGGAGATCATAACATGTATTACAAACTAATTAACAGTACATGATACACCTTTTGAAAATATATGATGCTAAGAAACAGAATGCTGTTATGATGCTGCAGCATATGGATGTATTGATAAATATCTTTTAATTATATTTACAAATATTGATATACAGAAGATATCGATTTACGTTTGGTATTTTCAGTATTGAAAATCAGTAATATTGGGTAGTTTTTCAATACAGCAACAGCCTATCAATAATAGGTGCTATTTTAACACTTTCTCTCATTTGAAGATAAAAAGATACGAATGATTTTTTGCATGTGCATCAGCAGCCTTTAGAAATGCATCTTTTGCTTGATTATAAGATTTGCCAACTTTAAATGCGGTACCTGGACAAAAAATAATAATATAAATGGTTCAACTTCAACCAAACCAACAGTGACCTTTTCTAATAAGGTTTGCAATTGGAAGTTTTTGCAAATATTATACTCACCAGCTTTCATAAATTTATCTGCAGCATTGTCATAGTCAGGTTTCCACTTCAACCAGCTCGTTTGAAGACTGTACAATGAGAAAGAAACAACATGGAAACCCGAAACCCATATTTAATACAAAAAGAATTTTAATTTTGCAAATAAAAATTTAAACCTTTATTTAAACATATTATATCAGTAAAGTTAACTGAAAAGAGACTAAAAGCTTTATAAGTGCAACGATATGAATAAATTTCCACAACAACTCACCATTTATCGGCTTCTTTCAAAAGTAAAAGCCCTTCTCGAATTTTTTTCTCACTCAATGAATTCGCCATTTTGGATTTAAAATTTCCCAATATTTGCTGAGTCAGCACATGTCATGTATTACCGATGATGAACTCTATGTAAAACTGGAATGATCTAGGTAAAATTTTATACGAGTCGACAACGCATGCGTCACGGCGAGGTTCAGATTGACTTCCACTATTATATTCTACCAGGCTTAAAAACGCATTTGATTGGTTAATTTAGCAAATTAAATGCATCTGATTGGTTAATGGTAGCAGTAGTCAAAATCTGAACCTATCTAATGTGGTTTTGATCTGTTCATAGTTAATATTAACTATGATCTGTTCAATGATGTTTGCCTTATCAGTACTTTCTAAAAACTGATTAATTATTAAAATCAAGGATAAAAAACTTAAGTAGTTATTATATCAGTTTTCTACAACTAAGGTCTTCTACGTCATCTACAAAAGTTGTCTGTGTTCAAACTTTGGAACTTGCTATGTACATTTATTTTCACATCTTCTTCAACTTGGCAAAGACGCTACTCTCGTTTCAAACACATTGCACACAAGAAGTTCATCCCAGAAGTTTTAAAAATCTCCAGCGCAATTTTCTCACATCTCTGATGAAACCACTCCTTACAGCTTCCACATTGCGCCATCAGGTCAGATTCGCTCTTCGGTTTCTCATAGGGCATACGACAACTGCAAAACAACTCGACTGTGTAAAACTTCCTCCTGGATAACACAATATCGCTACAGCCAGGCTTCATCTCAGGAAACGGACTCATCTTTTTTAACTTCAAACATTCAACGAGATGCGGGCGCATCTTAGGCACGTCAAAACGGAACTTGCTCGGATCATGACCAAACGCGAGCGCTGTGGCAAAAGCGATGGCGAATACACCACAATCAACATGGGAGGTTTGTTGTTGAACTGACTTCATGATTACTTTCATTTCAGCACTTTGAATACACATGAACGATGCAAGCTGTTGCTTGGTGAACTTGGCGATAAAACCTTGATTCATGCTGTCATACATGTTCACTGCAGCAGGGTCTTTGCCCCCAGTCAGGGAGATATTCGCAGTACAAACCCAGTGCAAGCTACCATCGTGTAGGATCTGAATGAAATCACCACTCACGGGCAGAAATGCTTGCACAGCACCACGAGCGACGGTTTGAAATCCTTTCAGATGTGGGAACATTTCATGGAGAATACTTTGAGCAAGATTGATGGAATCAACTGTCAACATTTCATGTCTCTGGACAAGTCTTGCTTCGTACTTGGGGAGGGTGGTGGGGGTCTTGACTTCAATAACTGTCACGTCATCGACCTTCTTCTGATCAATGACATACGTATCTCCACTGGTCGTACCCCCTTGGGACACCCCCTCCTTGTGTTCCTGGTTATCCTCCTTGGATTCCTGAGTACCCCCTGCACGTCCCTCTCCAGAAGAAAATTCAAAAGGTTCAGCAACAGCTTGACGATAATAATCAATATTCAAAATCTCCGTGTGATTCATCTCTTCCAAAACTTGTTCCTCGATTGTTTCATTCCCGTTGTAACTCATCGGAGGATTCTCGGAAGGCTTCGGGATCTTCCGTGGCGGTTCGTCACCATTCCCCTCTGTCTTCAAGCCACTGCTAGACGACCGCTTCGCCTTCTTGCCCAGTCCCTTGGGCTTCTCCTCCGTCTTGATGGGCTTCGTCTCCACCTCATCTGGTTCAACCACAATTTCATCGTCAACAAAGGACAACTTCATATCACCTAATACGTCATCAAGGGCGGTATTCAAGCGGTTTATGACGTCATCGTCGGACAAGCTATACGTCATGTTATTGATCTCATTCAACAGATCACGACATACGCTTGACTTGCTGCGCGAGTTGACCTTCGGGAAGGTTAACTCATGGAACTGGCTGGAGTCCAGGACACTGACAGTAGCTGCAAAAATAGATGAAGCGTTGTCAGGGAAAGGCATATTATCGGTTTAGATTCTCGCTGTATATCGATTACGGCTAGCATTTGTATATGGCAACCCCAACAGTAGATACAATACCTAGCTGATTTAGTAAATACGTTTTGATTGGCTTCATAAAGACCGATTTGCACTACACAACTTTCGCCTAAAACTGCCACCTGCTTACAGCTTGAGTTACAGTACAACTCAAGTGTTCATAGTCAACCAATCACAAAGCCAGTTCATACGACCCAACTTTAACCCATAACTATAACTCACAGTACCTTCGGTATTCTCCGTGACACCATCGGCTTTACTCGTAGTTCCTTCGTGTTCCTCCGGTGGCTTCGGGTTCACGATCTCGTCCAAGGTTAAGAAGGGAGAACAACGATAACTTTCTGGGAATTTTGACCAGCTCCAGTCCTTGATGTCCCGCATGACTGCTACAAAATGCTTGCATGGTAACATGGTGGTGCACCAGTCTACACAATCACAGTGAGGATATTTCTCATTATTACCAAACTGCACCTAAATGATGATATAGTAGTAAGGAGTTTGGATTTTATGCATTTCAAAAACAAAATATAGCATCTTGTGCACTCAAGATTAGAGTTGTAATCCTAAAGCCTGGTTCACATGTGCCTGCTGTGTGCCTGCACTGTCATTGTTTACAGCTGTTGATGCATACATTCTGAATTACTTGGTTGAACTGCTAACGACAATAGCCCGCCGACATACCGCAGCCGTGTATGTGAACCAGGTTTCATCCAATAAAAAACCCATAGGCTGGTGTAGCTGGGTTGGAAAGAGGCAGCTCAAATATGATGAAGTCAAGGGCTTACTGGGGCGCTTCTGGCTGCCACCTTACGATGGTGGAAGGGTTAGTTTTTGGTGAAAATCTAGAGGAAATCTTCGTGCAGTTCAAAACAGAACCAACCACAACTCTACTCACATGCGTTTTAAAGCACATCAAGTTAGAGCAGGGTCTCGACCTACAATATATCAGGCTTGATTCACCGGCAAGAGACGGCACATAATGTGCTTCCCAAGGATTGTATGATGTGAATATGTCTGCTCAAAAAAGGCTTAAAATTACTGCAGGCTTTATTAGTAGCAGATAGTGAATGAAATAAATTAGATATGTACCTTATACTCGATATCTGAGCGACGACAGTTGACGAGAAACTCGCCTTCCTTGTAACTATCCACAGTGATGTCGTCACATGCGATATCGTAGGATGACGTAATCCGTTCACTAATGTGGTCGATCACCCAACGTGGGCGGTTGTGAAACACGTCGGGAAGGTTAGTGTACTTGCTCGATGTTCCCGTCAGTATGTCCGCGTTCAGTTCATAGTAACTAAGAAATAGAGAAATGCGTTAAACAGATAAAAAGTTGTGTTATTGCTCCAGTCGTAACTGTAGTGATACTGGATCAATAAGGAAAGACCCTTACTGAACTTCTAGGGAAAACAGTTTATAAGTACAAAATAAAGTTTAGTTTAGGTACAAAATAACGTTTAGTTTAGGTTTCCTCCTGTAGTAACACTGGATCAATAAGGGATAATCCATACTGAACCTCTATGGAAAACAGCTTACAACTGATTGCTATTTGGTAGAAATAAAATTAGTTTAATTTAATTTAGGTTTCCTTCTGTAGTAACACTGAACAACTAAAGGATGACTGAACCTCCAGCAAGAGCAGTTTAGAACTGATAGAGTTATTCAGTATAATGTTAAGTTTTTCGTCACAAATGAACTGATCAACGCTTCTGTTGGCACGACTGTAAAAGACCAAAGATCAACAATAAGTGAGCATCGAGATAAGATTGACTGGGCAACTTACACATCACGACTTCTGGGCAAATAAACTTCTGTCAAGACCTTAATAATGTGAGCCAGGGTGAGGTCAGTATTCCCAACAAGTTGTTCATGAGAGAAATCCTTCTTCTCAGCTTCGAATGTGTTGTTTGTCGTGAGAACGCTCGTGTAGCTCTCTTCTTTGAAACACCAAACCCAGCGCTGAAATGAGAAATGACAGATCCTGTATAAAGATGAGGTTTTAGCAGATGGAATTTTCGAACCCTCTGGCAGGAATCGAACTAGTCTCCTACGCAGCCTGTTCGCGGGTCCGAGGTTTTGAACAGGCTGCGTAGGAGACTAGAATCGAACCTACGATTCTGGTGCAGTGCTCTGAAAACGGAGCTGCAAAGTCCTGCAGCCTGCACAGTAGCCAACCTCGTACCCAGGGTCTTTCCTCTTGGCGAGGGAAGAAAAGACCCTGGTAGACGCTGGTCACGTGATCTGCTAAAATCTAGCAGATTTTTAACTAGCAATCCAAGATGAGGTCAATAAATATTTGATATTTGGATATATTTTATAGTTTAATTTATAATTTGCTTTTTGTGTGATGTCGTAAAGGAATCCTAGATAGTTAATTAGAAATCTGCTAGATTTTAGCAGATCACGTGACCAGCGTCTACCAGGGTCTTTTCTCCACAAGTGGAAAGAGGTTGCACAGTAGCAATAATAAATAAATATATAAACAGAGTTCCCACCTCCTTTACCGCCAGCCAAGTATTCTCAAACCAAGTTCTGAACACTTTCCCATAGCTATCACTCCACATATCGCTTTTTTCCAAGTCATTCAAACGTTTCTCAAACTGTTCCAAGGACGTCGCCTTGGCCAGTCTGTTTAAATGATTGAGTAGGGCATCCTTGTACGGTATCATGTGGTTCGTTGACTGTGAAAGCCATTTCTCCCAAGCTTGTACTCGATGGAAGTCGTTTATGAAGACTTTAGAGTCTAGTAAAGAAATAACAACAACAACAACAACAACAATATTTACATACATATAAATAGTTACAGAAACTTTTAACAAGTTAGATACTTGAAAGTGTAGAGGTACTGGCTTCCCAAAATAACTAAAAAGCTAAAAAAGTTAGGAAGCCTGGAAACATAAATTAAGTTACATTACAGGTCGAAGATACAGTACTCATTATACACACAAAACTATACTATATTTACACATACACTGATACAAGTTCTACCACAGTTTTCATTATAATAAAAAATTGAAACGAGGAGCAGAATCTTATTACAAATGGAGAAAAAACAAAAAATTATCAATATGAAAGTGTATATAGTTCAGTTTTGATACCTTGTCGCAATGGCGAAGCTAACCATAGCGATTGGTCATGTTTTATATGCTAATTGTTCAATATTTGTATTATTCAAACCCATATAAATCAAACCCTTTAATGTTTTTTGGTGGAGGTTTATTAGCATAGCATGAGCAGTTGACATGGCGACGCCACTGCCTTAAGGTGGAGTAATACGGACAACAAAATTGCTGCAACTTACAACAAAATCTGATTTATGTTAAGTAGAAATGTCGACACATGTTGCCTTGTGATTTGTAATTTATGTGTATAAACATTTTCAATTAACATGCATTGAAATCAGATTTTGTTGCAAGTTGCAGCAATTTTGTTGCCCGTATTACTCCACCTTTATCATGAATGTATTTGTGGATTTCAATTCAAATAAAATTATTTTAGTTTCGTACCTGTAAAAACCTGTTCCAAAGCTAAAATCTCCTCACTATCGTTATCAACCATGAACACCTTGGGTTTCCACTCTGGGTTCCAGGTTTTTATAAACTCGAGCGCCTCCTTGGTGGACTCCATGTTTTCATCTTGCACGACAAATGTTGCAACAACTTGATAATCAACATTGGTTTTCACCATGAGAAAAAACAACGGCAGTGGATACTTGACTGTTCTATACACTGGATCAAGGAAACACACGTGGTCGCCGTAACGTTTTAGGAGGTGACGTTGGAACGAGGTCTGGTGCACGAAAATCATTTGCTGCTCTGCAAATTTCTGTCTGATCTTCAAATAATCCTCCAATTCTTCTTCAACGGAGATACCAGACAGGGCGTACAAACGCATCTCGTCAATGCCATCACAGCCTCTAAACAGCACGCTATCTTCGGGATTTTTATCTTGAAAACAAAAGAATGATGAGATTATGTAAAGTTGCAGACGAAATACCAAGGCACGGTTGTATAAAACTCTTAACTATTTTTTAACTAACCGTTTCGTAGTTAAAATGTGGTTAACTCTAAAATACGGGCTTCTGATTAACGTTTCCACTAACTATAGTTAATTTTAACTACCCTTCATGTGTGTGAATAAATCAATAGCAAAGAAAAAATTCTAGCACAAGCAGACGGCCGGAAAAAAATTCGGCAAGCTAAAAATCCCCCCCCCTCTTTCCCCATGACTTTTGACCAAGGAATATGTGAAGTACTATATCCAACACGAGTAAGTGACTAAGTGTTCTTCCTCTGATTTCTAAATACAGACAAGCTGGTTGAAAATACGAGGCGAACCCGAGATTTTTTAACCAGCTTGTCTGTATTTAGAAATCAGAGGGAGAACACTTACTCGTGTTGGATATAGCTTCTCAAACGAATCAATACCCTAAGAGAAGATCGAGTTTAAAGTTGACGAAAAATGGATGTAATCTTATTTCTAAATACAGAATTAATATGCATTTCTTTTGAATTTCCTTCATAAATTATTAATGAGTTTGAGAATCAGCTAGTGTGCATACCTTGTCTTTCCTTCAAAAGTTCGCTAACAACTTCATGATCGATCATATTTAACCGCCGTTTAATGTACGCGTTATACATCTTATTTCTTATTACACCCTTGGTAGGGTAATAACGTCGGTTAGTATGGCAAGGTTTCCATAACTCGGGACATAATTGAGTGTTAACAAACACTTCCAAACGATGTTGTACCTCCTTAATACCAATGAGGCCCTCGTCCACGAGCTCGCCAATCTTTTCTGAAACTTTGTTGTGCATTCGTTCTGAAGTCGAATCGCTCTCCTTGGTTCAAAAGAAATTATTCAATAATGACTCCTGCAGAACATATTAAGGGGCTGATTACATGGAGCTATTTCAGCCCGGGCTGACGATTATATGCATGTATATTCTCAATCTGATTCAGCCCGGGTACATTTATCGCAGGCTTCGCGGGAAATACGAAATTAATGGGTCGGCACGAAGCTCTATAGGAAGATGTTCTGTGATTGGTTGATTATGACAATGACAAAAGAATAAGTTATAGAATAGATTTTCTAAAGAACGAAGCAAGAACAATATTCTTTTTGTTTATGTAAGCCAATTACGTCTTTTGTCATTGTCATAATCAACCAGTCACAGACCATCTTCTTAGAGCTTCGTGTTTACTGAAATTAATGCGCGAAATGTGATAAAAACACTACAACACATGCGTGTAAGGAGCTTGAAACGTCGAAGTTCATTTTGTATTTTTCAGGTACTCACAATTTCGTTCCCAGAGTATGCCTGTTCGCGGGTTATGTAGGGTCATGCCACTACATAACCCGCGAACAGGCATACTCTGGGAACGAGATTGAGGTTTCAGGTACTCACTGCTACGTAAGTTGATCATGGGGAATATATTACATCATATACACACCTCTCCAACAGGATGCCCTAGATGGGATTCATTACTTGGTAGACTGAGATAAATTCGTCTGTCCAATTTATCCAGATCGACTTTTCCTTCTTTAAGATTCTGCTTCAATGTGTGCGACAGTTGTTTTCTCATGTACTGCGTGTTGGCAGCAATCTTTCAAAGATGGAAACAAGAAACTTTTATCATACAATGCTCGTGCTCTGTCCAGAAAACCCGTACAAATCAGGCCAGTAGAAAACAAAGCCGGTATAGAATGTACTCACCTTATATTCTGGGAACAAAATAACATCATTGAATACAACTTGAGCTGGACAGTTTAATTTCTTTCCTGGTGACAGCGTATTTCGTTTCCTCTTCTCATTTAACTAGAAACATTGTCAGTTTATTTTAATCAAAGTAGACATGTCAACTTGCACAAAAGTCAAAACACTAAATAACTTGTCTAAATGTTTTAAACATAATTAACGAGTATTTGTTAGAAATCACCCGTGATTCGCGTCTGAACTTACCAGAGAAAGAATAAAGGCCCGTTCAAATGAGACATGTTGGTCCAACATGCAAGATTTGTTGGATGGAACATTGTTGGCCTTGTTTCAACACTGTGTTGGGTAATATGTTAGCTGATGTTGGGTCAGGTTTCACTCTGTAAGACTGATTTACACTACACAACTTTTGCCTAAAAGTAAAACTGTCGCATGCTTGCAACCTGCTTACAAGTTTAGTTGTACTGTGTAAATCAAGCACACAACTCACCTACGACAACATAGATGAGTTGTGAGCTTGATAAACACAGTACAACTCAAGTTGTAAGCAGGTTAGTGATAGTGAACTTTATTTAAGCACGGAGGCCTGTCATCCAAATTGAGATGATCTTCCCTTCATGCGACAGTTTTAGGCAAAAGTTGTGTAGTGTAAATCTGTCTTTCAAATTTTCATTCAACATTCTGCAACGATGTCCGACCGTGTTCGATCAACGTTGGACATTGATCGTTGGACGTCGTTCAACCTGGCTTAAAAACACTTAACACCTTGGCTAAAAAAGTCGAACTGTTTAATATAATCCTTCCATGTAGTTCAGACACGAACCAAGACAGCTTTATAACACAACGAAAATTTCCGTACTTCGATACGTTTGAGTTCAGCTCGCTTCTTCATCGCAACACTGCGATCTTTTCCGTGATGACAGTCGAATATTTTCTTGCCCATGAGAATAAATGGAACACCTGGTTCAACTTTTTCTTTCACATTGAAATCTAACGAGATCTCATCCCAATACACCTTCTTGGGCTTATTGTCCAAGTCTAGCGAGGCAGAACAATAACAAACAATAAACAATAATAAACAACAACAAACCACCACAGTAGGAGCAACAACAACAGCAACAGCAATAACAACAACAACAACAACAGCAACAACAACAACAACAATAACAACAACAGCAACAACAGCAACAGCAACAACAGCAACAACAACAACAACAACAGCAGCAACAACAGCAGCAACAACAGCAACAGCAACAACAGCAGCAACAGCAACAACAGCAACAGCAGCAACAGCAACAACAACAACAGCAACAACAGCAACAGCAACAGCAGCAACAACAACAACAACAACAACAACAACAGCAACAACAGCAGC
>CACRXK020010563.1:0-11927 GCA_902702795.2 Paramuricea clavata | reverse complement strand
CAACAAAATGCTGTTTGATCACTTTAAGCCAGCTATGGCTTTCCATAAAAGAAGACCAAAGATGAAAGATGATCACATTGTCTGTTTGCCTTATGCCTGACCGCGCTGCACCACGGTTAAAATTCACTGGTACCGTCATGCAATGCGCCAAATAGAAAATTTTGATTTCGACCCACAAAACAAAATTAGGATCTGCTGCCTTGCTCGCTCGCTTCAGGCTCGCTCGCTGCGGCAGCAATTATATGTTCTATTTCATTTCAAAAAGCAAACAAATGTTCCTCTTTTGTTACGATAGCACTACCCTGGATTCCAAAGCCTTTGACAGTAAATAATGAATTGAAACATTGCGAAAGCTCTGGTTCAACAGGAAGATTCTTTGATTTATAAACCGTGTCAATCACAGAACAGAATTAGTGCTGTTAGTACAGAATCTGTACTAATTACTAAAACTACTAATTCTGTTTTGTGATTGGCGCAGTTTAATCAAAGAATCTTCCCGTTGAACCAGAGCCTTCGCGATGTTTCAATTTATTATTTATTGTCGAAGGCTCTGGAATCCAGGGTATGATAGCACACATGCTTTCAATATTTTTCCACAAACTGCTTATTTTGGGCATGGTATAGCGTCGCAGTGTAACTTTTCAGGATTTTCATAAATCAGCAAGATCTCGCTTGTAAACTTGTCGAAATGTTTTCTCGCTAACCTGTTACAAAAAACTTTAATTAAGAACGAATTTAACAACCTCCAAAATGGCTACCGTAAGCGGTCAGTATAATCTGCAGACTGCAGTTCAATGGGTATACCTTCCTATTCTGTGACTAGGCGTACTGTTCCAGTACTTCGTATTAATGTACAACTAAATGAACTAATTATTAAAAAGTAAACAGACCTTTAAACTGAAGAACTTGATTGGCTTGTATACATTGGTTTCTTTGTCATATAGTTCAATTGCTGTTGCTTACTTGCTTGTAAATGTTTTATAAACCAGTACTGCGAAGTAGCGAAATTTCGGGCCGTCTTTCACAACAAATAACATCACAATAACTGCACATCATTTTCTCTTTAATACAGAACCATTTTCCCCGTCCATTGAGTTATAATTTCCAAAACGAACCAGTCGCTATAACGTAAAATAAGCGGGTATTTGTGAACAAAAATGCCCTTTGATATGACACGAGGTAACCAGCGCCATCTTATCTTCTCCAAACATTACAGAATTTCCCGCCAAAACCCGCCCCCAAAGTCCCGTATGTACCTGACGTCACACGTGTCATAGACGGGGGGGGGGGGGACTACCACATCTGGTGGTAAAAATTTTTCAAAAATACGCACTAAATCCAATTTTAATCTCTTTACCTTCGCTACTTTTGCTTTCCACATGCCAACAAAACTAGCTTCTTAGCACATACATAGCATACGCTTTATAAAATACTTAAAAAAATGGACCTAAACAATATTGGAGCGACAACAATTTTGGAAAGTTTCTCCGGAAATTTTTCTCACTTGATGAAAAAACTTTTTCAGCTCTTTTTTTCTTTTCTTTTTTTCACATTATTGTACGTTGGAACAGCACTATAGTATCAATAGTATCAATATATATGTAGCCTTAGAATGTTATATATTTTATGGCAATATTTTATAAAAATTTCATCGGCAAGTTGCTGAATATTTCAAAAGTATCAACAATTAATAACGTTTCCAAGACCTCTCTGAAAATCGGAAGCAAGTCATTAAAATGATATAATTATATGTTCTATTTCATTTCAAAAAGCAAACAAATGTTCCTCTTTTGTTACGATAGCACTGAATATTTCTGAATATTGTTGGAAAGAATTCCTCTTATCAAAACAATAACTTTGGACAATAAAACAGCTTTGAACAATTTGGGTGAAATGAAGGAAAATTTTCATATCATTTGTGTGTACTAGTACTAACAATACACAACTACTGTAAGGGGAAGAGCATGCACTGTCATTCAATGAATAAATCAGATTACCTGCTCATATGTGTAGTTAACCTATTAAAGTAAGCTGCACTGTCGTGCCCATATTGTGCTCCATATAAAACATAGCCAGAGATGGGCTTGGAAAAATTGCATGTACAGTACATTATACTTTTATTTTTGCTATCTAAATTTGATGTCATGTTATGTTTCAAATATAACATAATATTAAATGATAATTAATGTGCTCTACTCTACTATTTTACTCTGTCAGAGCTGTGCAAACTCAGGTTATTTTAGATCCGGCAGTCAAAATTCCGGCAAAGAAATGTTAAGGAAATTTCATATTTAAAAGTAGAAGCAGGCGAAAGTATTTCAGTGTAATTTCAGAATTTATTTTATTCCTTTTTGAGCTTTCTCCTTTACTGATCAAATCTATGTGCTTCGATCGGTGCTCGTTTAATTAAACGGCAAATGAACGTTTTGTAGAAAGTAAAATCGCATGGCAGTGTGGTATAAATTTTTGCCCAAAATTCATTGACCAAGTCTTAAAAATTTTTCAAACGTTACAGAAGCTTTAAAATTGTTAAAATTGCGAACCATTTCATAAATTTGAACAACTTCGACCATCTTTCATCCCAAACTTTTACCAAATTTTTCCGAGTTTTACCTTCAATTTTAAGCAAATATTAGTTTAATTTTGACCAACTTTGGGCAAATATCAGTTCCATTTTGACCAACTTTGACCAACGTTTGAATAATTGGGGTTATTTTACAACATTTCGTAACGAAACTTTGGAATATTATCTATTTTGTGATGCTCTTTCAAGCTGTGATGAAATTTTTGTCTAGATCAAAATTTTAATTATAGTTAGTTGTTTAGTTAGTTAATATACAGGATAATTGGGGAATCAACAATCATTCAACTTGGATGGTTATGCTTTTGAATTATCAGCATAACCATTCAACACAGATGATTATGCCTTTGAATCCGGCCCGCCGAGAGGGGGGGGGGGGGAATTGCCCCGGGCCCCCACCTTAAAGGGCCCCGACTTGAGAGTGAGAGCCTAAAATTGAGTAGGTTCTTTAAATTGGTCAGCGCATTTTTGAAATTGAGAACCCCTTACAGTATAGCTCCACATGCAGTCTAGCTAAGGTCTATAGTTGGGTGACTGACTTGGGTCTAGCTTAAAAATAATGATGTCATAGGGCCGCCAGAGAAGATTTGCCCCGGGCCCCACGAATTCTCTCGGCGGCCCCCCTTTGAATTATCAGCAGCGGGCTTTCAGCAGAAAGTTATGCCACTGTCACAACCAGATACGCGTTTTATAGGGTTTTTTTTGTATATATAATAGATCGTTATGTAAAACGCAAAAATTCAATTCATTATATTTGGCGACCAGAAGCTATACATGTCTTTAAAACGGCAACTGACGTTTTTGAAAAGCATACGTGATTATCGGTCTCAATGCGATATTTCTTCTAAAAGGTTAACATTAGTTGTTCTCAAGCTTTGAGCTAATTCATTTGTGCCAATAAGCTGAGGCGACATTATGGATCAGTGTCAACTCATGACAATGGATTCATTAAACTCGCGATTAATATAACGATTGCGGCAAGCCAAAAAGATAGGCGGTCGACATTAAAAGCTGACAAGACGCCTTTGGAAAACATGCAGTAAAGAACAAGGATGAAACTCGCGTTGGTTTACGGGCTTTTTGGAATCTGTTTACAACTAACAAGCGGTAAGGATTCAACTTAAACTACACAAGTTAGATTCAAAAAGAGAAAAGCATTATAGACGCTATTTTAGACCTCTCTTTAATCTTTATTGCCTGTTAAGCATATAAATACATCATGCCATGGGCATCTCAGCAAACATGCAGTTTTTTATTGAATTAACATTTTATATACAGATTATAGGCCTAGAAATTATTATAACATCCGTTCACGGACGAATTCGGGGAACTGCATACCGTTTCATGTTTACATGGAAATTCGTACAGTTAATATACGTTTACACGCTGCATTTGTCGTGTACAATTCGTATATTCTGACGCCACAATTCCTCTTCATTTAGTTTACGGCGAAAGTCGAAACGCAACCGCATTATATACGCGTGCTTATTCGATTACATATAACGGACCCTGCAGGGGTTGGATTTGCGCTAACCTCGGTTTAGTTTATTTCAAAACTTCAGAGAAGAAAACTGGTAGTGATCCAGACATGATCTCTGAAGAAATACTTCAAAATTTATAAACAAATTCTGTTGGGAAGTTTCCTTTGAATTTTAGGTTAACCCAGGGTTAAGGTAATCGGCTTTCAAATCGCAGCATGTAAACGTAATATAGCTTCAGCTGTATACTCGAGTTCGTCACGTTTCTTGCGTCCCATGTTATATACTCGAAAAGCGAAATCGTCCCCAAACGCGGAGAGCCTGCGACGCAGGCTAGTGCATGTGAATGGAGCCTTAGCGTCCCATCTTACCGAAGCTTCGTTCATACTATTCCAAAATTGGATTCCTCCATCGTATCACCTCGCTTTACAATCCTAAACGAAAAGAGAAGAATTTTTGTATATAAATGGTGTTTGAAAGAGAGCGTCCACTTTGTAATTATTTCTCAAGCATGCAGGGATCCATATGAAAATACGAGCACAGTAGAATATTCAACCACCTGAATATCCTTTTCACGTATAGTTGAATCTTCTGCAGTATAGTGCTCGCATTTTGAATCCTTGCACACTGGTAAACACCATTCCAGTATCAGTACATAGGATTACATATTATACAATGAGCTGCCCTAGTTTGTGTCTGAACTTGCTGAAAAAGACTTCTCAAACGTGTAGATCCAGTGTAGGTAGTATTATTCTACAATCAGCTGTCGTGGTTTGTGTCTGAACTGCCTGAAAAAGATATCTCAAACGTGGTGGTCCAGTGTAGGTAGCACTTCGGCGCAATAGATTCACTGTTAATTCAAGAGTCCAAATGATGGAAAAGGCGTCGTTCTCGAGTCAATTATACAGGAAGATCTAAATGGGATAAGAACTCGCAATATCGTAGTTCTGTTAATTAATCTAAAAAGCTAAGAGGTTTTTTGATGGCTCTTGTAATTTTATCTCTGATCATGAGTTTGTCTCCACAATGCATGTACATTTTATAAACAAATGCAAGTAGCAGTAATCGCCGATGTTTTTAACTTTTCTCCATTTGAGCCAGACATTTGTTACGTAATATAAAAGACTAATATATTTCTAAATACTATCCAACAGTGTTCATAATTACAAAGTGTACAAACTATCACTCTATGTATTCAAACTAAGCTGCATGCTATGTCTGTGTTGAAATTTTCCAGACAATACAGCATATATACGACGAGCAAATTTCTTATGGACACTGAAGACTTGCCCCATGCAACACCTTAGTTGTTCGTGTATATAACTTTGAACTGAAAAGTTTCAAGTTTTTTCGAAATCTGGAATCCGAAGTTTTGGCGACACTGTCATATGCAAAAGATTCATAAAATTTGTTCCAACAAATTGTTAATCAAACAATTTGAGAGCAAGCTGTGAATGTCAAACTTGTAGCAGCTTGGGGCAACAATATCACAACATGTTTCAGGATTTTCTATAAGGTTGTTAGTTGCTGTTTCTGTTGTTATTGTTATTGTTGTTTCAGTTTCTGTTCCTGCTGTTGGCCTCGTCGTCGTTGTTGCGGCTGCTGTTGTTGTTGCTGTCGTTTCAGCTGGTGTTGTTGCCGCTGTTTGTTGCAACCGTTGTTTCTGTTGTTGTTGTTGCTGCTGTTGTTGTTGTTGTCGTTGTTTGTAGTAACCCTTGTTGCTGTTGTGCTGTTTTTTAAATGTTTTTAACACGAACATAACATTATTTAGGGAGTCAGTCCCGCGAGAAAGCTGCGCTCCACCTGATAACCAATGTATTGTTGAGAAATTACAGTAAGCAAGCTCTACCCATGGTTAGCTTCAAAGAGCCAGTCAAAGTGACCATTCAGCTCATACTGCGCAGACTGGTTGAAGTGGTATGTGCCTGCATTTCTTGGGCAAAAAGACATTGCAGTATAGAGCAAGGCATGACATCGCTGACGGCAGGCGGCAGATTAGGGCAGTTTGTATAATCCTAACGTAATAGGGTAAAATGGTGTGAAGTACTTAGCTGACATTAGATTGGAGTAAATTAGATATTAGTAAAATAGATTATATGTTACTTCGTTTTAATAATGTAGTAAAATGGTCTGTAATTGAACTACAGAATAGCAATGTTACATTAGATTGGAATTTATGGAATGAAGACTAAATGAAGAATATTCATTAATACGTCAGCTAGTGGAATAGATAAGACCATGGTGGAAAATAGTAAAATGGATTTCAGGCAAGAATAAGCAGGGAATACAAAGCAAATGAACATATTTAACGCAGGCATATAGTTGAGGGACACACAGTTACAGATAAGACGATTACATTCGACCACAATGAAGAAGATTAGGGCAGATTAGGTTGTAGACAAATTGAAGTGGACAGATTATTGAAAAGAAAGGATAAAGTTAATTAGATTAAAATGCGGTGACTTGATGTAGAATATATTAGATATTTAGTGGAATATTTGGCGACCTTAGTGAATTAGTCAATGTAGAGATAGGAAAATGAAACATATATTGGATTAATTAAAGAACGATCCCAAGAACTAGAGACAAAACTGTATGACAGAAACGAAATGGACAACTTGCATGTTAGACTATAAATTTTAATCTATGTAAAGAGAGGGAATCAAACACCATGACGCTAAAAAGAACATAATGAAATTAGTAAAATTGCAAAATTTGGTTACGAAATGTTGTAAAGCTTGGAAAATATAGCCTTGCAAAGTTTGCAAATTTTGTATATGTTTGTATTACGTGCGGGAATTGTTGCATTTTCGGCTCAAAATTGGTAACACGTAATACAAACATATACAAAATATGCAAACTTTGCAAGGCTATATTTTCCGTATTTTACAACATTTCGTAACCAAATTTTACAATTTTACAAATTTTAATAAGTTCTTTACGGGAATTTACTTTTTTGCCTAGATCATCAAAAATTAGTCTGACGTGCAAGTTGTCTATTGCCCGCTCTCATTTGTCTCATCTGAATGAGGCATAAGAATAGTATAGAAGAGTTAAAAGATTAGACTAAACTGCATGGTTTCAATGAAGAATTGTGTTCACATATAAGTCAGATATTTTTTGGTAGAATACACTTTGCAAGCCAAGGAGCATTCTGTCATAGTTTATTATCAGCTGTAATTATTTTTTTTGTTTAGAATGAAAAGAGCCAATATGTAACAATATATTCTGGAGTAATGATAAAATGGAACAATCCAATACTTCGATGGGATCCAAAACAACACGTGGACATTGATCATGTCCATCTTCAACATGATCGTGTCTGGGTTCCTGATATAACATTGTATAACACGTGAGTATATAGTCAGGGCCGCCAAGAGGGGGGGGCAAAGGGGGCAATTTGCCCCGGGCCCCCAGCTAAAAGGGCCCCCAAATAAGTATAAAGTAAAATATGCATAGAAACCACAGTTAAATATTCTTCCAGAATGCAGGAATTGCTATTCTAGGGACTCTAGATTTCAAAATTTTCCTGGGGGAGAATCTCCCTGGGACCCCCCTGAACTATTTAAGTGCATTGTAAATGTTATAAGTACGCATTGAAAATGTTATATAAACATTCAAAACCGATGGAAATAATCAGGCCTAAAAGTTCACGAATATGGAAATCAATCTCTAAAAGAGCACACAACTTCAAGAATATTTGACGATAGACAATCACTAGGGCCCCAAATATTAAATTTGGCAAATTTCTCTGTGCGGTCCTGAGTATAGTTATGGCAACATAATGAAAAGACTGAAGAGCAGAGGTGGAAAATGTTTTTCTCTGGGAAACCGGAAACTGGGTTTAGGGCTCAAAATTTTCTGCGAAAGATTACAATATAATATTAAAGGGAACTGTCTTTTTTACCTTACATGGAATATATTCTTCACAATGTGTTGTCGACTTGCTGTATGAAACAATATGTCTTTGAGACTGATAAAGCATACAAGTCAGTCAAGATAAATCCTAAAGTATAGTCATACTAGTTACATAGTTACAGTCTTAAAGGATAAGAGACAAATTTCCTACTGCAGGCCATTTGAGGGAACTCTTCCACTGTAATTTAGGCATTCAGTTAGTACATTCAATTGGTATTCAATCATTTCAATAATCAGGTATTTAGTAATTTTGATATCCATTCAGTGTAATTTTCAGAATTAGCTATCAAACAGAAAATCTGAAAATTTCTGCAAAAATGTAGATCGTCCAAAATTTCTGGGAATTAGGTTCCCAGATTCTGATATTTTTCACCTGCGCTGGAGAGCTCCGTTGGTTCTAAGAAATGTTACTACCTAAGGAAACTTTAACTAAACTAACTCCACTTGTATTGGATATCTCTGTCAGTTGGTTGGCGGGGACATTCCGTAGTCTCCGAGGGCCCTCTAGATTTGACTTTAGCATTTTTGAAAAATCAGTAGAAACAACGGCTATTTCCATTTCAGTCTAGACGATGCTGGCAATTTGGCCGCAAAGATCGACACTGCTGTTAAAATAGACTCCAATGGTAACTCAACATGGCTGGCGCCGATACAGTTAAAGAGCGAATGCAAAATTGACGTGAACTACTTTCCATTCGACCATCAAGTATGCGACCTACGCTTCGGCTCGTGGACCTACGACGGACGTTACGTAGACATTTCCCCTTTGACCGAGCAACTGAATTTCTCCCAGTTAGTTGAAAACCCAGCTTGGGATATTATGGAGGTTTTAGTGATGAAAAACATCGGCTACTACCCAGAACCTTACCCGTATGTTATATATCGATTTGTTATGAAAAGACGGATTCTGTATTATCTTACAAACTTGGTTATTCCTTGTGTCATGATTTCATTTCTGGCATTCCTGTCGTTTTGTTTACCCGTGCGAAGCGGCGAACGAATTGCGTTGGTCATCACCATGTTACTGTCAATGACAGTCTACATGATGCTCATCTTCAACTTTATGCCTCCAACCTCTGAAGTTATACCGCTGGTCAGTAAGTTTTATTTGGCATGCATCATTGAGATCGCTCTGTGCCTTGTCGCTACATTCCTTACGATAAAATGGTACTACAACGAAACACCATTGCCGACATGGATTGATTTTTTTGTAAACAAATTCCTTGCAAGTATTTTGCTGTTTAAACAGTGCAAATGTACAAGGGGTAAAGGATACTTGAAGTGCAAAACGGGGAAGAACGGCCACGGGGCGTTGAAGGAAAACGACATCATCTCGGACGGAGGAATGGAACTAGAAAATATAGCTGGGTACCCACAAGGAAATCCTATGTTTACCAAAAGTGCAAAAAGATCGCTGGCTATTATTTCGAATAAGATTAAACAAGATGAAGAAATGAATGCTTTGCGTCAGAAGTGGGAGTATGCATCCAAAGTCGTGGATCGTCTTTTCTTTCTGTTATTTCTTGCCTTATTCCTGATGACTGTTGTGCTTATATTATGGACTGCAGCTGATTCTAAAGACGAAGCCTATAGGAAAACCTTGCTTAAATCTCTATAATTTATATTGGCTACTAATAGCTAAATGGAGAAATTATTGGACCACTTATTTAACCCAGGCTAAATACTTTCTTATCATAGTTCATTGAATACTACAATAGAAGGTTGGGAACTCGATGAATTAAGAGTCTAGATCAAGGCTTGAAAACTAAATCGCTGTCATTTATGTTGTCTGCTTGTAGATTGAAGGAGAAATTATTGGACCAGTTATTTAACTTGTTACAGGCTAAATACTCTGTATCTATAAGCATATAGGTGTTGATAGAGTACAACTGTTTGAAAATCGATGAAGGTACATCATGGATCTATGATAAGGCTCGAAAACTTTGCTTAAATCAATGTAATTTATTTTGGTTTATTTATTTTAATTTAAACAGACAAAGTATTTGACATTTTGGTTCTTGTAGTTGAGCAATGTAGCACCACTGCATCTGATAAAGATTCAGGCTTGTGGATCGACAGCTTTGCAATATAACTATACGTGATGTTTTCCACAAAACAAATTAGATAGCTTAAGATCTACGACGTCGACGTCAGCTAGGACGTCAGGGCTAAGCAGAGGACTGGCACTAGGACGTCGTCCTAAATAAGTCGATAGCTCAAGTATCTACGACGTGAAATATTTAGGGCGGCAAGTGGAAGTAAATTGGTAATAGTTTTTGAAGTGTGCATGTGTCTCTCTCAATTTGCTCGTCGTCCACCAAACGTCGACAACCTCACAAGCTTAGCCCTGACGTCCCAGCTGACGTCGACGTCGTAGATCTTTACTGCAATACGCAAAACACCTGAGTGGCAGAATCTATAGACCCATTTTCCAAGCATAATATCAACAATATTAATAACTATAATAATAATAATAATAATAATAATAATATAATAAAAAAATTGTCACGATATGCATTATATATACTTGATTTTTTTATGCCCTCTGCAGGTGAAGATATATACATCTTTATATCTATCTTATATACATGAGTCAATTAAAAAAAGTTGTCCTTCGCTAACTTACTCTAAACTTTAAACTTCAAACTCTAAACGCGCAAAGCTTAATGGGAGCACAAGTTTCAAGCATAGTAGAGTTGAATATTGCAGCCATTTGAGAATGAATTGTTCTCTAAGGAGATCTTACCATGTCTATATGTCTTGCTTAGTGTTTGACTGAAATATTTTCACTTAGCTGTCCGCCATCTTGGATAAATTTTTATCTCATCGGTGATTTTAGTGACGTCAAAAGCAGGGTTAGCCATATAAAACTACACCTTAAATGACCAAATATAACAGTAAGTCTTGTTTGAAAAGTTGCTAGTCACTTTCTTATTTGAAATAGTCACCGAAGTATGATTTTGGGCTCATAATGACCAATTGCTCTCCGCATGAATAAAATACTTGGGTAACCCTGCTTATGACGTAACATGCATATCCGCCAAAATCCAAGATGGCGGAATTGAATGCTCGCTGATTTGTGATTCTTTCTGTCAAAATATCTCAAGAAATAATAAAGCTACGCAAAATCGGTAAAGGAGATTTACATATAATTTTAAAATGAAATAATAGAACTATGTTGCCATATCCCTTTAATACTATACTCAATATACCCTTCACAGAATTCCCATGGAGCATTGCGCAACTTTTTGGCGGAGCAATTTGTAGTGATGGGCGATACCAGGATTTTTAATTCGATACCGATACTTTTAAGAACGGTATCGGTCGATACCGATACCTATTTCGATACCAAAATAAACACAAAATTTCAATTTTCGATTCCGGAAGAGAGTACTTAAATTGCTAGTATCGGCTACTTTAGATACCTGCTGGTTAACGGAAGAACATTTTACATTACTGTATGTAACCTAACTAAAGCTACTAAGTAAACCAAAAGCCCAAAACGTAATAAATATTTTCTATACATGGCTTGGCGCACCACATTTGGAATATTAAAAGTTGTTTTAGTGGTCCATTAAGTCTTATTCAACCAAGAAGTGAAATTAAACAAGTCCTTTAAAACAGGGTGCAAGTATCGAACGATACCACGTCAGTAATCGATACCGATACCACTGTTTGTGGTATCGCTGGTATCGAATACCGAGTACTCGGTATCGCCCATCACTAGCAATTTGGAAAAACTATGGAGACGGATAATGAATTAAGAATTAATGATTGACTTCGGGCGCTTCGATACTCACTATTGAATAATTTAATAGGCCTGGTGCCTTCGTGTCTCGCTCAAAAACAGCTGCTCGCGTGCCATAACTATAACAAACTTTAAATTATAGCGTCCTATCGTCCAAACATTAAATTAGGCTAAGGTTTATATACAGCAATCTGATAACACT
>CACRXK020010562.1:6579-17500 GCA_902702795.2 Paramuricea clavata | reverse complement strand
TGTTAGCGTTAAATTTTTCCGGAACATGTTACATAATGGATAATTACATAATGGGCGGGGAGGGAAGGGGTTTACATACACTAGTTTTACATAATGGGAGCTTAAATGTAGTTATTCATACCATTTTTTACTTCAATTTTGCAGAAAAGTCCTTAATATTTACCCCGTTCCGCAATTCCAGGGCCCCTTCTCCGCAAGTTGCGCTCCCTTTTTTACTATTATTTGGGGTGTTAGCCCCCCCCCCCCATACACCCCAGTAGTTATGTAGGTTAATTGAGGTTAATATTTTAGTTATCAGGCTTGTTAATGGTATCAGAATATCGTAAATGTATGCTGCTTTTTTATGACATAACACACGCCCTTCGTGGAAATCATAGTTGAACGGACTAGTGTGTATAATTTTTAAAGACCGTGTAAAGTCCGTAATGTAAACAAACGCTTTGTTTACATTTTGAACTCAGTGCTACAGTTGTAAAATATGATTAGATATATATTATACTGAATTTTTAACACTCTTCTGGTTCGCTATGCTTGAAAATGAATACAGACTAGAGATTCAGTTCAAGAAAGTTCAAAAGATACAAAATATTAATAACATTCCAACGGTCGGGTCCCGACCATTGGAATGTAAGCCTGCGCAGAACGTATGCGCAGAACGGACTTTACATGGTCTTTAAATAAATATAGTTTTACCAAACTACATACCTACCTCGTAAAGAAAAAACTATTCTAAAGCTTTTTTCCGCGTTTTACCCTCTTTTCTGCGTTTTACCCTCTTTTCCGCGTTTTACCCTCTTTTCCGCGTTTTACCCTCTATTCCGCGTTTTACCCTCTATTCCGTTTCCGCTTTTCCGGTTCCGCCAGTCCGTTCCGTTCCGTTTCCGCGTTTTACCCCTACCCACACCGTAGGCTAGGTCAAAGTATGATCCGAGTATTGAGTTTCTTTGTATTAATTAAACCTTCGTAATGTCTTCATCAACAACGACTTTCCGGCTGCTCTGTTTGTTCGGCCTTCTTTACCTTGCGAATTGTAAATGGATCGATCTTAGCTATGCGTTCAACAATGAAACCATGTATTGGGGAAATTCCACCAGATTTCACCATAAGCTTATTCATGAAGGCCCAGTAATAGCAAATAATGTGACCCTTATTCCGTATTACACGGCGTATGAAATTAGCACAGCTGAACATGGCGGCACTCACATGGATGCACCGATTCACTTTGCTAAAGGAACATGGTCAATTGACCAAATCCCAGCTGAAAAGCTTGTTGGTGATGCTGTAGTTGTAGATATCTCTGCGAAATCAGCCGCAGATCGTAATGCTCAACTGACAGTTGATGATCTGGAGAAATGGGAAGACGAACATGGCGCTATTCCTGACGGGAGCATACTGTTTGTTTTTTGTGACTGGGGCAAATACTGGACAAGCTATGAGAAATATTTTGGAACCAGTACGAAAGATACTTCACTCTACCGTTTCCCAGGTACAGTAGTAATGCATTTTTTGATAAACTAAAATATAATCTAAACTAAAGTTGTGCATGCAGTGTTAAATCAAGGCCCCTGTACATGTTGGATGTTAGCACACGTCAACAAATAATGGTTTTCAAATATTTAATATTCCGCACTCTGGTACAGCACTATACACTACGTCTACAGCCTCTCAAGTACGCTTTTAGCTGTTAATATTGCGAGCACTCGAATCGATCGGGGTTAGACGTGTATTTTGTGCTCCGCGATCTCTACATATATATATATATATATATATATATATATATATATATATATATATATATATATATATATATATATATATATATATATATATATATATATACCAAATATGTATTTAGAATCATCTGTTTAATTAATTAATTCATTCATTTTACGTTACATACGTTACATTTTACGTTATGGCTTTCAATTACAATGAGAGTGCTAAGATAAATGAACTGGTTTTCAACAGTGGTAAATTGAAGCGGCTGGGTGACATTTATAAGTCTGTTTCAACGATTCGTACAAGAAATACTGAACATCAAGTACTAGACAAAACATGAGCAGCCGATCTGTATCTAATATACAAATTCAAGCCAAAGGCGAGCCGGAGTTTGTATATCAGATACAGATCGGATGCGAATGTTTTATCGTACTTGACCCATCTTATATATGAGTTCATTGGCGAAGTAATTTTAAAAATAAACATTGTCTAAGCCGAGAAAGTCAAAGCTGAAGTTTATGTAAATCAGGACAAATCTTTAATGTCTTTTTATCCGATTTAATTGGGGGGAAATCTGTTTTAGGCTTAGGCAGACTCATATTTAAATTATTAGTACGTAGGTGATAATTTGTGTTGTTACATTTATGAAACAACATTGTCAGGTAATTTGGCGCCATACCATAAAACTTTAATTAAACATCATTATTAATTCTCGTTTATCAAGCATTGTTTTGATTGATTGCCATTGAAGGGTTTCAAAAATTTGGACAGATCTAATTAACAATTAGACAACGAAGCCGAGTTGTCTATGAGCGAATAGTCAACGAGGCGAAGCCGAGTTGACTATTCGTTCAGAGACAACGAGGCTGAGTTGTCTAATTGTTTTAGTATAATTAAACCACACAAAGAAAACGGAATTTTTCACTTGATTTTTATGTAAAATAATAACGTTTTAACAAAATGAGCGTTTAAATGGCTTCCTTTGGCTTTGCCGACATTTCGCCTCGGCTTTGTTGACAACTACTCAGTGTTGCGAACTCCCAAGAATGACTTGAAAAATACAACTTGTGAGTTTTAAAAAAGTTAAAAAACATGTCGTAAAACAGTATAATAGTAAGAGACCGTTATAGAAGCAAATTTTGGTTAATTAAAACTTATTTAAAAGAAGGAAACAAGGCTTAAAAAGTTCAAAATTTCGAACACAAAATGGCTTCCCGAATTGTTACTAAATTCTGTTACTAAATTCTACTAAAACGTCACACTTCATTGAATCCCGGGTAAGCGGGACCATATAAACAGCCCCTTAGAGCGCTGCACTGGAATAATCAACTTCTCATGGTTAGGTCTGATAAATATATAAAGCTTTTACTCGAAATTTCCATGAACAAATCCCTTTAATAAGTAGTTATATCAAGTGAGATACCCAAAATCCTGATATTTATACAATTAAACCAACCGACAATATTATACATTAATGTAGTCATCGTGTGTCTCTGGCTGGTCAATAGCTTACAGCTAAATATGGAAACTTGCATTCAGAAGGCGGGGGGTCAGAAGGCGGGAGGGAAACTGCATGTGAAGGTTGAGCCTGCAGCACGTAATTTTATAGGAAGCGGCAGTTTTAAATACACAATGGAGCTATGTAGCCAGGTGAGACCGGCAGAGCTCTCGAAACGAGAAAAAGGGAACATAAGAGAAACGTTCGACAATGTAAATCCGGTTCCAACATATAGCAAAACATGCTTGGACTCAGGACCGCAAAATCAACTTTGATGAATGCAAAATCCTAGACAAGGCAACCTATCGGCGCAAATTAGGAACGTTGGAGTTCTGGCATACAGCAACCACATTGAATTCTGACAACAATGCGCGACATTTACCAGAACAATATAACAGATCAAAGTTTTTTATTTATAAGAACGCTTGTTTCACCAGAATTTACGTAGGCATTGCATGTAATTGCAATTGTAAACCATTGTCTTTGTAGCTATATCCGTATAATATTTAGTACCACTTTATAGTTACGATCAGCCGCCGTTGGCTTGACTGATAGTCTGAGTGATACTGATACTCGTCGACTACACTGATTCAAACATGACTGATTCAACAAACATTGTGAAACGTTTAGAAGAAATTGGATGTCAAGGTCTTTCTAGCTTTGAGGTCGATCGAAATAAAATTAAATGGCGAAACGACTTCGAGCATCTCAAGAAGTTCGTTCATGATTGCCTTGGAATCAATGGGAAATGGTCTTCTCCTGGCGGGGGAGCAAAACGTTTTAAAGCACAAGACGACAATTTCAGCATAAACTGGTATTTTAAGAAGCAGTCAACGCTACTTTTCCAGGGATGTTTAGGAGACGTTTTTAAGAACAAAATAATAGAGCTACTTAGCGAAAAAACACAGAAGAATGGCGCTGTCGAAACCGTAGGGGATTCTGTGATTCAAAATCAAAGTCAAAACGAAGTCATCAGTGTCAGTGAAACGACCCAAGAGAGCTTTCTGAACACATCTGACGATATTTCCCAAAACAATCCATGCAAGGATTCAAACATCTGCCAGAAAAGTCAACCTACTTCTACCGTATGTGGTTGTAACTGCAAATCATTGGCAACAGATATCGCAGGTATTCAACTTGATATGATAATTCTACAGAACCGTGTTGAGGGAATGATTAATGCAAAGACTAACATTTCTCCAAACGAAGAAGTAATGGCGAAGCTCCAGCTTGAACTTAAACAACAACAACACAGAAATCAAATGCTTGAAGATCGTGTAAAAGCAGCTGAACAAGAGAGAGACTCGCTCCTCTTAGCTTTAAAGCTCCTTACACAAGATCAACGCCATTCCCATGAAAAACAAATTAATGCTAATGACCGGGATGACTTTCAACAACCGAATCGAGATACCCATGCAATCCCGCTTAAAAATCAATTCTCTTCTCTTGCTGTCGAGGAGACAAGTGAAAGCGTATCTGCTTCAACGACAAACCTCGAAAATCAATCTACAAGGAAGCGTGTTAAAGAAGAAATTGTTCTTATTGGTGATTCAATAGTGAAACACATCGACCCTCGAAAACTTACAAAGAAAAAAGTTTATAAATTTACATACCCAGGGAAAACTGCCGAAGATATTGAAAAGGAACTTAACATTATTAATATTCAATCATCTCCCTCCCACGTAATTGTTCACGCTGGGACAAACAACATTCCGATAGACTCAACCAAAGTATGTTCGAAGAAATTAGAAAGGCTTGTTATCAAAACCAAAGCAAAATTCCCTAATTCAAAAGTTGGTTTATCTGGAATCACGTTTAGACAGGATATAGAACAAGCAACTAAAATACAGGAAGTCAACAAGAAACTCGAAGAAATGGCTGCAAAGCACGATGTTATGTTCATTGATAACTCTTCCATTGATCACACATGTTTAAATGGGAGCAATATACATCTTAACGGCAAAGGTTCAGCAGTCCTGGCCTCACATTTTATTACCTTTCTGAGAGGAAATCAACCCCGTGTTGTTCAAGACACGACTCGTTCTGAGAAGGATTTTCGTATGGCAACAATCAATCAAATAGGGGACATGTTGAAAGCGATACTCGTGGGGAACTCTCGCAAAATTCGACGATAAATTCACGGTGTGATTCGGACCCAGTTTCTACTTCTCATGGCCATAAGATAAGTAAAAAATCAGATAGCTCATTATTAAATTATTTAAAAAATTCTAAAGGTATTAGGATTGCATGCTTAAATGTTAATAGTCTTACAAAGCATATTGATGAGCTTCGAATTATGATGCAGAATAGCCCTATAGATATTTTAGCAGTTAATGAAACCAAAATTGATGGCTCATTTTCTGAAAATGAAATTAATGTTTTAGGATACCATGTTATTCGCAAAGATCGTAATAGACATGGAGGCGGTGTACTTTTGTATGTTCGTGACTCTATACCATTTACGGAACGGAATGACTTACTAGCAGACACTTTAGAAATGGTTTGTGTGGAAATCAGCAGACCATGTAGTAAATCCTTCCTAGTAAGTACATGGTATAGACCTCCTAATACAAATCTTCAGGTGTTTGATGACTTTGAAGCTTTCCTCAGAAACTGTGATCTTGAGAATAAAGAATTAATACTTGTTGGAGATTTAAACTGTGATGTAAATAAATCTCCTTCCGATGCGCACACGCGTAGGTTAAAATTCCTATTGTCACTTTATCAATTTGATCAGATAATTGATAAACCCACTAGGGTAACTAGAACGTCAGCAACTTTGATCGATCTGGCAATCACGAATAAGAAACAAAATATTGTAAAATCCGGAGTACTTCATCTAGGTTTATCTGATCACAGTTTAATTTTTGTGGTCAGAAAACATTTTAAGATCACGTCTCGACAAAATGTTAAGTATGCTCGTAACTTCAAAAAATTTAGTGAAACTGACTTTCTCAATGATCTCTCACAAATTCCGTGGGACAATGTGACATTTTACGACGATCCCAATATATCATATCAATTATGGCGGTCACATTTTTTGCAAGTATTGGATCTGCATGCGCCGCTGAGGCGTATGAGAGTTCGTGGCAATTCTCTCCCATGGATTACCTCGAAAGTAAAGGAGTTAATGCGAGAGAGAGATTTTCACAAAAAGAAGGCCGTAAAAAATAATTCGAACATGCACTGGATCAAGTTTAGAGCAATTAGGAATAAAGTCAATTCTGAATTAAAGAAGGCTAAAAAAAACTACTTTTGCAATAAAATCGAAGATTGTGCCAGGGCAAAGGACCCTAAGCAAAGTTGGAAATTAATAAACAATCTTTTAGGCAAAAATAATAAATCAAATAATATCTCTCAACTTAAAGTTGAAGACGTTATTATTTCTGACGACATAAAGATAGCCGAGTCCTTTAATGATTTTTTTGTGAATATCGGAGCTAAACTAGCTAACGAAATCGAGATCAATTCCACTGATTTCACTTCATTTCAAAGTGTTCCTTCTAGGCCAGATATTCAGTTTAAGTTCTCTGAAATAAGTACACACGAAGTGTGTCTTCAATTACGCAATCTTAAAACATCAAAATCAACAGGTATTGATACAATTCCAGCGAGAGCACTTAAAATTGCTGCTGAAATAATTAGTCCGTCACTAACGTGGATATTTAATTTATCAATTAAAACTGGAATTTATGTGGAAGAATGGAAAAAGGCTTGGGTTTTACCAATTTATAAATCTGAAGACAGACAAAAATGCGAAAATTATCGTCCAATTTCCATTCTACCAATTATAAGTAAAATCTTTGAACGTTTAGTCTTCAACCAATTATACAAATATCTAAATGAAAACTCCCTGCTTTCTAAGTATCAATCCGGCTTCCGTCCAAAGAACTCAACTTTGTCTGCACTTATTCAAATGTGCGATGCCTGGTACACTAACATGGATAATGGAGATTTGAGCGGTGTTGTTTTTCTTGATATTCGGAAAGCGTTTGACTCAATTAACCATGATATTCTATTGCGTAAAATGAAAGAACAATTTGGAGTTTCAAATATCGAATTTAAATGGTTTGAATCCTACATTTCTAATAGGGAACAAGTGTGTTTTGTCAATGGCACGATGTCAACACCTAGAAATCTCGTTTGTGGAGTCCCTCAAGGGTCTATTTTAGGCCCACTTCTATTCCTGCTTTATATTAATGATCTCCCAAATAATCTCAAGAATACAATCCCGTGCTTATATGCTGATGATACACAGATTTTTTCATCTGCTAATGACTATCAGCACCTTGTCTTCAATTTGAACAGTGACTTGAATAACATAAGTCAATGGCTCAAACAAAACAAATTGCAACACCATTCATCCAAAACTAAAGTAATGTACGTAGGATCTAAACATAATCTCCATAAGATAAATAATGACATTCCTGTAATGTTAAATGGTCAACCAATTCCTAGGGTAACCTCAATACCTTGTTTGGGCGCCACCCTTGATGAAACGTTGAGTTGGGATGAGCATATTGACGTAATTTGCAGAAAGGTTGCAGCAGGTATTGGAACGTTAAGGCGCATAAAGCCATTCGTTCCTGTAAACATGCTGCAATCAATCTATAGCGCTTTGATACAACCCTACTTCGATTATTGTTCTCCCCTTTGGGACACTTGTAACAAAACATTAAAAGACAAATTGCAGAAGTTTCAAAATCGAGCAGCTAGAATAATAGCTGGTGCTGGTTATGAGATCAGGTCTGCTGACGTTCTTCAATCTCTTGAATGGGACAATTTAGAATCTAGAAGAAAATTAACTAAGGCAACTCTTGTCTATAAAATTCTAAACGACCATAGTTCGCCGAACTTGAAAGAGTTTTTGATAAAAAGGAATATTTCGCAAACGACTTACGATCTCAGAAATGCTCAGAATGATCTGGCCGTTCCTAAGCCAAGACGCGACTTTCTGAAAAAGAGTTTTCGATATAGTGGTGCTAAACTATGGAATGATCTTCCTGGTGAAGCTAAGGAAGCCCTATCAATATGTTCTTTTAAAAATATTGTAAGGCAAAGTAACTAACCTAATATTAATTTAAATGGATTATTACAGACATATTTATATGGCCAAATCACACCAAACCACCAACTTCTTTTTAAACCATTCTAATTAATTACTATATATATTGCATGTATTTGTACTTATATTTGTCCTTTTTGTAAATAGTTTTTGTAAATTTTCAAATGTCGACGCCCCTTGTGGAAATCAACTCTCTTTGTTGACAAGGCTAAAGTCTTTAAATAAATTTTTACATACATACATACATACATACATATGACAAAATGTTGGAAAAAACTTATTTTTGCACATTGCAGCAAATAGTGCTATTCCTTCAAACGCAACCGGCTGACGACAACGCGCTGAGTTTCAGCTCGATTGGTCCAAAAGTTCGTGAGATCTGACAAAATGTTGCAAAAATTTAGTTTTGCACATTGCAGCAAATAGTGCTATTCGGTCAAACGGAACCTGCTGAGCACAGCGCGCTGAGTTTCAGCTCGATTGGCCCAATAGTTAGTGAGATATGACAAAATGTTGAAAAAACTTATTTTCGCAAATTCGAGAATAACAGCGCTGTTCGGTCAAACGTAACCTGCTGAGCACAACACGCTGAGTTTTAGCTCGATTGGTCCAATAGTTCGTGAGATGTGACAAAATGTTGGGAAAAATTTATTTTTGCACATTGCAGCAAATAGTGCTATTCGGCCAAACTCAACCTGCTGAGCACAACGCTGAGTTTCAGCTCGATTGGTTCAATAGTTCGTGAGATATGACAAAATGTTGGAAAAAACTTATTTTTGCACATTGCAGCAAATAGTGGTATTCGGTCAAACGCAACCTGCTGAGCACAACGCGCTGAGTTTAAGCTCGATTGGTTCAATAGTTCGTGAGATGTGACAAAATGTGTGCAAAAACTTATTTTTGCACATTGCAGCAAATGGTGCTATTCGGTCAAACGCAAGCTGCTGAGCACAACGCGCTGAGTTTCAGCTCGATTGGTTCAATAGTTCGTGAGGATATGACAAAATGTTGGAAAAAACTTATTTTTGCACATTGCTGCAAATAGTGCTATTCGGTCAAACGCAACCTGCTGAGCACAACGCGCTGAGTTTCAGCTCGATTGGTCCAATAGTTCGTGAGATATGACAAAATGTTGAAAAAACTTATTTTTGCAATTTCGAGAATAACAGCGCTATTCGGTCAAACGCAACCTGCTGAGCACAACGCGCTGAGTTTCAGCTCGATTGGTTCAATATTTCGTGAGATATGACAAAATGTTGGAAAAAACTTATTTTTGCGCATTGCGGCAAATAGTGCTATTCGGTCAAACGCAACCTGCTGAGCACAACGCGCTGAGTTTCAGCTCGATTGGTTCAAAAAGTTCGTGAGATATGACAAAATGTTGGAAAAACCTTACTTTTGCACATTGCAGCAAATAGTGCTATTCGATCAAACGCAACCTGTTGAGCACAACGCGCTGAGTTTCAGCTCGATTGGTTCAATAGTTCGTGAGATATGACAAAATGTTGAAAAAAACTTATTTTTGCACATTGCTGCAAATAGTGCTATTCGGTCAAACGCAACCTGCTGAGCACAACGCGCTGAGTTTCAGCTCGATTGGTTCAATAGTTCGTGAGATATGACAAAATGTTGGAAAACACTTATTTTTGCACATTGCTGCAAATAGTGCTATTCGGTCAAACGCAACCTGCTGAGCACAACGCGCTGAGTTTCAGCTCGATTGGTTCAATAGTTCGTGAGATATGACAAAATGTTGGAAAAAATTTATTTTTGCACATTGCTGCAAATAGTGCTATTCGGTCAAACGCAACCTGCTGAGCACAACGCGCTGAATTTCAGCTCGATTGGTTCAATAGTTCGTGAGATATGACAAAATGTTGGAAAAAACTTATTTTTGCACATTGCAGCAAATAGTGCTATTCGTTCAAACGCAACCTGCTGAGCACAACGCGCTGAGTTTCAGCTCGATTGGTTCAATAGTTCGTGAGATATGACAAAATGTTAGAAAAAACTTATTTTTGCACATTGCAGCAAATAGTGCTATTCGGTCAAACGCAACCTGCTGAGCACAACGCGCTGAGTGTCAGCTCGATTGGTTCAATAGTTCGTGAGATATGACAAAATGTTGGAAAAAACTTATTTTGCACATTGCAGCAAATAGTGCTATTCGGTCAAACGCAACCTGCTGAGCACAACGCAACGCTGAGTTTCAGCTCGATTGGTTCAATAGTTCGTGAGATATGACAAAATGTTGGAAAAACTTATTTTTGCACATTGCTGCAAATAGTGCTATTCGGTCAAACGGCAACCTGCTGAGCACAACGCGCTCAGTTTCAGCTCGATTGGTTCAATAGTTCGGGAGATATGACAAAATGTTGGAAAAAACTTATTTTTGCACATTGCAGCAAATACTGCTATTCGGTCAAACTCAACCTGCTGAGCACAACGCGCTGAGTTTCAGCGCGATTGGTTCAATAGTTCGTGAGATATGACAAAATGTTGGAAAAAACTTATTTTTGCACATTGCAGCAAATAGTGCTATTCGGTCAAACGGAACCTGTTGAACACAACGCGCTGAGTTTTGCTCATTGAAAATTTTTTCAAAATTCCGAGGTTGGAAAAAAAAAATGAAATTTTTT
>CACRXK020010561.1:0-11637 GCA_902702795.2 Paramuricea clavata | reverse complement strand
AAAGTATATTACAGGAGATATTCAGTTGTTTTAATCATAAAATGGATTTCTATTTGACAACTAGTGCCAGTACATTTCCGCGTATCAAGATCATCTGGTTGTTGTTCATTACTCGGTTGCTGTTTTATTTGTGGTTGTTTTAGCGATTGTTGCCGACCCTGCTGTGGTTGTTGCTGTGTTCCTTTAGGTGGCTGTCTCTGTTCTGGCAATGCTGTAGCCCCTTGTTGTTCATCACTCGGTTGCTGTTTCCTTTGTGGCTGTTTCTGTGATTGTTGCCGACCCTGCTGTGGTTGTTGCTGTTTTTCTCTAGGTGGCTGTCTTTGCTCTGGCAAAGCCGTAACCCCTTGTTGTTCATCACTCGGTTGTTGTTTCCTCTGTGGCTGTTTCTGTGATTGTTGCCGACCCTGTTGTGGTTGTCTCTGCTCTGGCAAAGCCGTAGCCCCTTGTTGTTCACCTGTCTGTTGCTGGAGCCCACCCGGGACACTTTCACTCTGCCGTTGTTGCTGCCCTCCTCTCCCCTTGCCTCGCTTCCTACCCCGTCCTTTCCCCTTCTTTCCTCCTTGACCTTGATCACTCATGATTTTCAATTGCTGTTTTGTAGCCTAATTATTTATGCTTTCCATGAAACCATAATTTTATTCTTTTCATGAAACCATAGTGACGTAACTGGCCTATAAACAAAGAACGATTGTTTTCACATTTGTTTCTTGGAAGTGCCATGAGTCTTTTTCGAGGAAAAGTTAACAATTATTCACCGAAGGCGAAGTGATTACCGGTGAATCGAGCTTGAGCTCAGTGATTACGACTCACTGAGCCTGAGTTTTAGTATAAATTTTTAACGAATAAACAAAATATCCAAATATCAGTTTAATTAAAATTCAGAAATAAAACTGTTTTCGGCTGGTTCGCGGTTACTGTTTTAGTGCTGCAGTGTTTCTAGCGCTTCCTGTGTGATTTTATTGCTTTATAATATTACAAAGTTGTTTTTTCTCAATTTCTGCTAATATAAACACAAAGATGGAATGACTTTTTCACTCAGACTTAGAATCAAGAAATAGTTTCTGTTTAATAGCTTTAATTTGTTCAGGAAATGGCTGAGAAAATTGGTAAAATAAAATGCAAAACTATTCCTCGAAATAAAGTTTTTTTAAATACACTTTTCACTTTACATTAAGTTTCGAAAACACAATACAGCGTCAGGACACCATACAGCAAAATAAAAACAAGACATATCAAAAGAAAAAGTATCGTACAAATTGAGATATCTGTAGCCTAGGCTATAGGATACAAAACAAAATGGTTTTAAAATAATTTAGTTTCTACACAGTAAAATAATAAAGAAATGCTATCTTTCGGGTTAAACACAAAATTGTGTGGTTCTTTCGTTTTCTGGGGACGATTTTTGTATCTGCGCAGCAGATATAAAATGCGTGGGATTTGTCTCTTTTATTTAGTCTCATAGCTTGGAAAAGTTTTGAAAGCTCGCAGGTGAAAATCTTTCACGCTCGCGCGTGGCGTTCGGGTGTGCATATACGAATCTACTTCGTTTATTATTATGACAAATTTGTTATTATGTCACTATAACGCTAAGCTATGAAACTAGTACATAAAAGAGACAAATACCACGCATTTCTGGGCTGCCTATGCTTTAGCTGGAACTATAATATACATCGCCATATTGATTTTCTTCAACTCGCCCCAGGAATTGCCCGCTGGTTAGCGCATGCTCAGACAAATTACCCACCTGCATGTTTAAAAACAATACTTTTTTGCATAACGAAGTATGCTGTCCTTTGTAATTGCCTAATAAAGATTACAGAAGAAAAGTAGGTGGAAAAAATATTTTCATAATTAAAAATGTTTTGCATATGTTGATTATATGTACGATAAACAAGATTGTCAAGCTATCAGTGTGACATCCCAGTTTATGTATCAAGAATGACGTCACAACTTAGTTGACCTATGGAAACCTTTGTTACAGTTATGGAAATACCACTGCAAGTGGAATTCATAGCAGCTATTTTATTCATCATGAAAACCAGAACCTCATTATTTTATTCAATACTAGAATCTAACATTAAACGTTCATTTTCAATTGAAAACCTTGTTCTACTGCATGTATATAATACATATACTCGTGATATTAATTAAAACTATTTTATTTTGTGCAAGTGTAGTATTGTTTGCACGAAATTTGTATTTCCTCACATGACCATACACAAACTGTAATACTTAGTTTTTGGTCACATCAGAAGACCCAACTTGGCTCACGATACGAAAAGACACTATGAACTCTGTGACGATACACAAACTGTAATACCGCTTAGTTTTTGGTCACAGAAGACCCAACTTGGTTCACGATACGAAAAGATACCTACGAACTCTGTGATGATACACAAACTGTAATACTTTGTTTTTGGTTACATCAATGATATACAATTGGTTCACATACGACGGACACCCTCTAGAACTCTACGCCAACTGTTTCTTCCAGGAACGACTTGTCTTGACATTTGTCAACACGGAGGTCATCCATGTGATGCGAAGGTGTGGGAGGGGGTTAAAAATTGGTGAGGTTTTCTGAAACTGTAATGCTTCGTTTTTAATCACATCAGAAGTCCAAACTCGGTCCACAATACGAGAAGACACCTATGAACTCTGTGATGATACACAAACTGTAATACTTAGTTTTTGATGACATCAGAAGACCCAACATGGTCCAACTTGGTCCACGATACGAGAAGACATCTATACACAAACTGTAATACTTAGTTTTTGGTTACATCAATGATATATAATTGGTTCACATCCGACGGACACCCTCTAGAACTCTACGCCAACTGTTTCTTCCAGGAACGACTTGTCAGTCTTGACATTTGTCAACACGGAGGTCATCCATGTGATGCGAAGGTGTGGGAGGGGGTTAAAAATTGGTGAGGTTTTCTGAAACTGTAATGCTTCGTTTTTAATCACATCAGAAGTCCAAACTCGGTCCACAATACGAGAAGACACCTATGAACTCTGTGATGATACACAAACTGTAATACTTAGTTTTTGATGACATCAGAAGACCCAACATGGTCCAACTTGGTCCACGATACGAGAAGACATCTATACACAAACTGTAATACTTAGTTTTTGGTTACATCAATGATATATAATTGGTTCACATCCGACGGACACCCTCTAGAACTCTACGCCAACTGTTTCTTCCAGGAACGACTTGTCAGTCTTGACATTTGTCAACACGGAGGTCATCCATGTGATGCGAAGGTGTGGGAGGGGGTTAAAAATTGGTGAGGTTTTCTGAAACTGTAATGCTTCGTTTTTAATCACATCAGATGTCCCAACTTGGTCCGCAATACGATAAGATACCCATGAACTCTGCGATGATACACAAACTGTAATATCTAATTAGTTTTTGACCACATCAGAAGACCTAAACTTGGTTCACGATGCGAAAAGACACCTATGAACTCTGTGACGATACACAAACTGTAATACTTCGTTTTTGGTTACATAAGAAGTCCCAACTAGGTTCACGAAACGGCGAACACCTACGCGAACTCTGTGACCATACACAAACTGTACAATATTTAGTTTTGGTTACTTAAGAAATCCCAAATTGGTCCACAATACGAGACGACACCTATGGACTCTGTGACCATACACAAACTGTAATACTTTTTGGTCACATCAGAAGTCCCAACTTGGTCCACGATACCGCGAACACCTTTGGAATCTGTGACGATGCACGATTTTTTTTAGTTTTTAGTTTTTTGGCATCCAATGATAAATGATATATAGTTGGTTCACAATATAATTTCAGGAATGACTTGTCTTATACACGATAAACATATTTGTTTAGCAAATACAGATATAAAACTTACTTTTTTGCTTTGATCCAACTTCAAACTACGTAAATATGTTGCCAATACTATACTGTAAGTTGGGAGTACTCTTCAGTCCTTATACAAACAGCTATATACAAAACTATAAAAAATATGCACAACGTCAACGTATAAATTGTGTAACTTCCGTTAATTAGATATTAACATAAGAATGGAATATTGACATCAGAATATTTAATAAGCTATAAACGCTTGCGCAAGAACCTTTTTAGGTTAGATATGACTAAGAAGCTAAGGTTATAACATGTAGATGTACAAGACATAATTAAGATATTCTACACGATGTGGAATAAATCCCTGGATAACGTCAAAGTGATTGTAATTATATATATGTATATATGTGTGCGAACGTTTAATATTTGTAGACCATATTGTTCATACTTAAGTGTTTGTAAATTTGTAGAAACCGTACCGTTACGTACCGAACAACGCTATGTGAATAAAGTATTAAAAGGAACGAGTTGATCACAAGTTAATTAAGCAGACTTTAGCATCTACAAATTGTATGCTCTTTCATGTGATTATGCATCTGATATTCAGCATGACAATACAGTTAGTTAAATAGTTTATTTCGGTAAACTAGTTTCAAACCCTGGTAAACGGAATTCCCGACTTCATACTAACTTGCTTTACAAACCGCAGCTAGCATGAAAACCGGGCTAGTTCGTTCAGTATGGTTCTCAAGCAGGGCATTTGTCAAATTTTTCCGTCTACTCTACAGGGTGTCCTAAAAAAAAGTACCCTGTACGTGCTACCTCCTGCAGGTCAACCTCGCAACACCCACAGTTCAAGTATGCATGCAATTCAAATTTTAAGATGATTCGATATTTCAATCTGTTTCCAGCCGACAATTTTTGCCTAAAATTACCTTTCGGAAACGTGGTTGGGAAACAATATTTCTGGTTTTACTCACCTTAATTTGGGAAACAGCTAGTTTCCGTGTGTCGTCTGATTTTGATACAACTCCACTCGGCCATATGATGCGATGTGGTTGTCCCATGGAACATAAACATCCCGCTTGAGAGATAGATATAGAAAACTTTATTTAGGCACACTGACCACGTCAACATATTATGACATCTTGTCCTCATTGTTCCAACTCGTAGTTTCAGCTGGTTACTGAATGAAACATTTCATGTACTTTATTTTGAAGACTACGTACACGAATACTAGTAATCCAAACATTTTTCAGTCCAGATTTCGTAGTTTCTTTGAGAATTGTCAAATAATTACTACCAGTCATGTTTAATAGTGTTAGTCAGTTTTCCAGTGGCGTCCAATTTTCTAATTCCTTATTTCCATAAAGCTCCACCCCACAGTGTGGACTATAACGATTTCACTTGAGTCTGACAAATGTCCAATGTGCTCGGACATTAGCTAATAATGGTCAGCCAGTCTTTCAATAATTGATTCATAGCTCGTCCTGATCACATCCTGCATGATCAGTCACATTTCTTGTCTACCTAATAATGGTCGGCCAGTCTTTCAATATTTACATTGATAGCTCGTCCTGATCACATCCTTCATGATCCATCACATTTCTTGTCTAATGACTTTTGGTAAGCAATCCCAACGATCCATGCAACCGAAAAGTTCTAAGTCCCACCGATGTTGTTTTCGAATTTTCATCGCAGTGAAGCGAGGAAAATGTTTCATGTTCTTTCTCTTGCTTTTATGCTTTTTGAACAGTGGTGATGAAAAAATATACCTTTAACTGAAGAGGAAACAGTCAAAATGTACGTGCGGAATAAAATCAATCGGTCATTCAGTGTTTTTATTCGGCAGTTAACCGAATCCAAACTGCCATACTATTACGATGCTGCACAACCGGAAAAACTGTGCAGTTGTAAAGGACTACTCCATTTTGAGATATAAAGGCAGCAGACCACCGCACCATCGCAAAATGTAACTTCTCTAAGTTTTGCAGAACTAAGAACATTGGGGTGATCCATTTAGATACAATACTTTGTCACGAAGTCTATGAATAAATGAATGAGATCTCATTCTCTAAGTCTATGAATATATGAATGTAATCTCACTCTCTAAGTCTATGAATATATGAATGTAATCTCCAGTCTTCTGGAACTTGAGAGCTTCTTAGATACAATTTTCATATTAGTAGCCTATCAACATTTAGTACTTCTCGTTTTTCCATGCAGCTTTTTCTGGCATCTAACTACCAACGATATCCACTTGGTCCACGATACACTGTGCCTTGTGGACTCCGCGACGATCCACACTAAGTGCCAGCAAGCCTTTTCGAGAAGAATAATTAACTGTTTATCTCTATATTCATCCAAATGAAATCCATCGGATTAAATGTGCTACAACGCTCGATGTCACCGAGTTACCACGCATGACAAAGAAGCATGGGGTCATCTATTTAGTACATATGCATTGGAGAGGATATGATTGGTACGTTGGTTGGTCCATCGGATCTTCTTGTAGAAGGGAGGGATACCAAACAGGCAAAGAAACGAAATAGGATTTAAAATAGACGAACGTTTGCGTGTGTACTAAATGAGTGACCTAACTATAGACCCCTTACATGACGACGCCATATAAATACAACTACCGGAATTAAAGCACTTATTGAGTAATAATCTTGATAAAACAGATATATTGTGGTGTTTTAAGTACAAATATGGAAATTTTCATTCGCACTGGTTTGGAATAAACTAACAATTTTGAGTACAATTTCGCGAGGTTGAAACTTAAAATTTCCATATTTTTACTTAAAACATTAGATTTTGACTGTTTTTCATGGATATTACTTAACAATTATTCGCCGAAGGCGAAATGATTACCGGTGAATATTCACCGAGACGAAGTCGAGGTGAATATTCACGGTAATCACTGAGCCTGAGGCGAATAATTGTTTTAGTATAAATTTTTAATGAATAAAACAAAATATCCAAATATCAGTTCAATTAAAATTTAAAAATAAAACTGTTTTCGGCCTGTTCACGATATACTGTCACTAATATAGTGTTGCAGTGTTACTTGTACGCACACGCTTTCAAAATGGCTTCTTGTGTGACATTTATATTGCTTTCTAGTTATTTAATACAAAGTTTGTTTTTCTCGAATTCTGCTTATTCTTAGAATACATGCATATACACACAATAACGGAATGACTTTTTTACCAGACTTAGAATTAAAAAATACTTTCTGTTTAGCATTAATTTTTGGAGGAAATGGCTGAGAAATTTGGTAAAATGAAATGTAAAACTATATCGATTCGTTCGAAATAAAGTAATTGAAACACTTTTCACTTTAGACGTTTCGAAAACACAAATCACAATACAGCGATCAGAAGACCATGCAGCACAATACTGAAAAACATGCATGACATATCAAAAGAAATAGTATCGTACAAATTGAAAAATCTATAGGATACAAAACAAAATGGATTTAAAAGAATATCACGGCAAGGTTTTTCCCAATAGTCGGGACAGTTTTTGCTATTTGTTTGAGGTGGATGTTTCGGAGTTTTAGATAAGTTTTAAATTGTCCGTGAATATGTTTGCCGGACACAGTAAAATAATAAAGGAATCCTACCTTTCAAGTTAATTATAACATTTTGTGCCTCAGTTTCGTTTTCTGGGTGAAATTTTTTCGATTGATTTTGTCGATTTTGAAACCAAATATGCCGAATCATTCTTTTTGAAAAGCATTATTTACTAGTCTGCTAGTAAGTAATGCGTCAGATTTACTAGTCAACTAGCCAATCAGAACGCGCGAAAGCTCATTTGATATGTAAAATTTATACTAATACATAATATTATGTGCTTTGATTCTGATAGTTGCAGTAGAATGACGTCATCATGTAAGGGGACTAGAGTTAGTCGACGATAATCTTAATGAACATTACGTCATCCTTTATATACTGACGGTTATTCAAGCTTTCAAGAGGCACAAACTCTGGGAAACCTGACGGCACATTCATATCCAACTCTGGACGTTGAAAAGATGAACTTTGAGGGTCGGAATGAAACACATCAATCATGTGATCTCCGTTTCCTTGATCCAACAGCATCATGGTAATCTTCTTCTGAAATGGCCAGGTTAGAAGAGCGTCGTTGTCGCCTTTTAATAGCCATAAAATGGTAAATTAAAACAAGCTCGTAATACTACTACAATGGGCCCCTTAGTACAACAATAGCATGATCCAATGATTAGAATGTTTCATTGTCTTTCTATTGTTCTGAAAACCATTGTTATTCATGCAATTCAGTAGTCACCCAATTTTGGACTGACATTTATGCAAAGGGCCTAGAAGTTTTATAGACGAAGAAATATACAACATTACGCCATGATATAGGGTTAACCCTTTAAGTGACAATGCGCCCCCTGATGTGCCCTACTTTATTATTTTACTATGTTAAACACAAGACAATTTTACTCGTCAATAGTAGGGTGTTGGAGCTCAATGGGTTAAAATGACAAGGGGTCAGTTCTAGTGTAGGTTATTACTTATCGGCGATAACAAGCAAGCTAAGGATTGTGAGAGCTTAAAACCACCGGAAGTTCTGCTTGTATTTTCAGATCGTTGTAATCTCTCTCAAACTTGTTAAAGTGGCGAGCTACTTTTGTTAGGGCAAAGAGGACTCAGGGCCTTTTCTGCTAGCTACCGATCCTAAATTAGGGAATTATTTACCAGAAACTATTAAAACTCTGGCTAATTTTAAAGCTCAGTTCATTAAAAACATATTTGCTTTCAAAGATACCTGCAAATTAAAAACTAAATAAGAAATGTATTATTCACTTTTTACAAGTCAAACTGGATGTTTTACGAAATCTTAGTTCGGATTGCTTCTGTCTAATGCCAAACAATTTTACTCATTCAAGCTAGGGGAGAGTCCATGCAATCATGGGTTAATCAGATTATCTGCTTATGACAAGTTAACCCAGTTAAGTTGCATTGCGCACGCATGTACCCTACTTTTTTTACTCTACCTAACACCAGATGATTTTACTCATCAAGGGGAGAGCTAAGCAGTCTCAATGTGTTAACCAAATTATTGAGTGGTTGTCAGCGCTCTCTCCTTGATGAGTAAAATCATCTGGCATTAGACGGAGTCAAATAATAAAGTGGGTCACCTCAGGGTGCATTTAAATGCCACTTGAGGTGGCTCGATACAGTTTTCAAAAATTCAGGTGTTCAACACTTTGACATGTTCAAAGTAAACTACGCATTTTTGGGATTTATTCAGCAGATATTGGGTTTTTTATATATTTTGATATCTGTACTTTCAAATTATATTAGTTTTAGTAACAGATAGTTTGTTGCTATGACAGTAAAATTTTTTTGGCATTACAGAATTTTTTGTATAATGAAAGTATTTAGCAGTGCAATACAGCATGCAAAATTTCAACATACTGTAGGTCACCAGACAAAATAATGAGATATAGTGCATTGTTTTTCTAAAATGGAAAATTCTAATGACGTCAGCAATTGACATAAAACACTATAGAACACGCGCAATGACGTGAGATGGCGTGAGCAACTGTTCATGTCAGGTCACTTTAGAAGTTCTTTCATTTTGTTAATCAGTTTCAGCAACCTGCACGTAAGAATGGTCACCCAGTTTTGAGTTCGCAATTCTTGAGCAGAGTTTTTGTGATAACTATTTGGAGCCACCTTAAGTGGGTAACATTTAACATTGTGGCTAAATTTTTGGCCCTGCTGACGCAGGGAGTGATCGAAAGCCAAATAAGTAAACCAAATAATTTAAATTCCCACACTATAAATTTATTACACAAATCATAAGTAATCAACTCACCTCTAATGACAACAAAAAACAGCGACAAATGCGATCCTTTTCCACTACCATACCCATTCAAATATATCACCGCACACATTTTATATCCACGCAAATCAGTGTAGAAGGGTCGACTAGATAAGGTCGTCTTGACTCCATGAATAGCATCTTGCCGTTTCTTCTCGTAGTCTTCAATTTTCCAAAGTAAAATGCCATTATGGATTTCATGGGCTGGTGGACCTCTTGGGAATTCTAAATCGGCAATCCTCCTTGTCTGTTTAGCAAGAGACTCATCCATTTGATCCATCCTACTTTGCAAACGATCAATAATTGAGATCTTATCTTTCACTTCTTTCTCTAAAATCACATGCCGTCTTTGTAAATTGCCACATGCAGTAGTAAGTTCCGACACTTGTTCTTTAAGTTCACGTACTTCACGTTGATCATTCACAGCCATCATGACATTCTCCACATCCTCACCACTAGATCGTCGATAAACATTGGCAACCAGAGTTTCCAAGCCAACAATGTTGCATGCTATAATGATCAGCACAGTAAAAAAGGCGACAACAAACAGCACTGCCGCCACTAGCGTGACATCAAGACATATTAATCCATTTAAAACTTGAAGCAGTCCCTATAAAACATATATAATGATAAATATTTATTATAAATATTTATTGTAGAGAGCAGTCAGAGACTGCATTAACCTCTGCCAGTGCATCGTGGCTCAATGGTAGAGACATTGTCATATGTTTTGGTTAACCCATTTTAAGCTGCAGAGCGTTATAGACAAGTAAAAAATAAGTAGGGCAAACTCGCGCAATGCAGCTTAATGGGTTACTATACGTTTAATAGCTAGTCTTGAATTTTTCAAACTATAAATGTCTTTGAAAATGGTTTCCATATATCAGTAAGGGAACCAAAATGCCAGCCAAAATATAACTATTAATTAAATGTAAAACAATTTGGATGAATTTCTTGTTTTTTATACAAAGGTGAAAGTTTTAGAAACAAGGCTATATATTATCTGCATTTTACAACATTTCGCAATGAAACTTTGGAATATATGCTCCAAACGCTCCTCGAGTACCTCATCGAGTTGCTGTATGCTGACCATTTTGAATATTGATATTACTGTTGATTGACATGACATTAGAGCTATAGCCAATGAAAAGCTAGCTTTCGCAAGCGAACGCTATATACAAAAATCGCCACCCCGCCAATAAAAAACCCATTAATTTCTCAGAAAAAGGCTAAATCCGTAGAGAAATTGGGGGGGGGGGATACATGTTACATCCTCGAAGCTGAAACTGATTAAATATGTCTCGACTGAGGAAAACGACGATATACTGGAGGAACTTGATTTGTAAAATCTCGTTAAAGCAGTTGTGGATATGGTTCCAAGAAGAATAGATTTAGTTTAGATTTACATGTATGCATTATCATAGCATGAATATTCTTCTCAGACTTATATGCTGTATCCTAATTAAAAAAGCAACGCAATTTTGAGAATGTGGAAATGCTGTCTCATAGAACCAGTAGAATGATTTAAATGCAACATTTCTGATCAAAATCACATTGGGATTTTCTTCCCCCAGCATCGCAGAGGGGAAATAAGGTGACACTGACCGGCTCCTCCTGTTTTTCAAGGTGACTTTTCCAATTTATTTAATTCCGAGTAGAAAATTAGAAATATCTGGGAAAATTTATGTCTTCGATGTAATTTATAATCTTCGGAATTCTACAAGATTTCACCCCCAAAATGCTTGAAATCGCATTTCTGGACTCTAGATTTCAAAATTTTCCAGGGGGTGAATGCCCACGGACCCCACTAGATGTTCTTGTGCCATCGGCATTCGCTTCGCCCCCCCCCCAAAAAAAAATGAAGGCCTGGCTATGCCACTGACAAAAATTTATCAGAAGCAACGTACTGCAGGGACCTATAAAACCCCTAACCA
>CACRXK020010560.1:0-17503 GCA_902702795.2 Paramuricea clavata | reverse complement strand
GGCGTTTAGACTGACCCAAATACTCTTTGTCGCAGTCACCGCATGGTATAGAATATATAGCATGAGTCTTCTGATTTGTTTCAACAGGATCTTTTGGCTTTGCGAAAATATGGCCTAAAGTCAAATAGGGTTTTATGGCAACCTTAATATTACAATTAAGCTGATTAGGCTAAAGCTGATTTTCCCTTGTCTAAAGTTGAAACAGCCTTTTGATGTTCTTTTAGCCGTGTACCAAACTGGCGTTTAGACTGACCCAAATACTCTTTGTCGCAGTCACCGCATGGTATAGAATATATAGCATGAGTCTTCTGATTTGTTTCAACAGGATCTTTTGGCTTTGCGAAAATATGGCCTAAAGTCAAATAGGGTTTTATGGCAACCTTAATATTACAATTACTTAAGATTCTCTTGATTGGTTCTGTGACACCTTGAATGTATGGAATATTGCAAAACCCTTAACAGAGGTATCACCCTCGGAGTTATTTTGGTTCCTACAAACAGGTAGTCTCAGGCAATTATTAAGAAAACGCTTTGGGTAATTGTTTTCCCCTATAAAACATTTAGAACATATTCACGTTCATTAGCTTGAGAATCACTGTTTGACGGCAACGATTCTAGTGAAAGTGAATATGTTCTAAATGTTTTAGGGGAAAACAATTACCCAAAGCGTTTTCTTAATGATTGCCTGAGACCACCTGTTTGTAGGAACCAAAATAACTCCGAGGGTGATACCCAGTGGTGATACCTCTGTTAAGGGTTTTGCAATAGTTCCATACATTCAAGGTGTCACAGAACCAATCAAGAGAATCTTAAGTAATTGTAATATTAAGTCATTGAATGGTTTAAATCCAGGTTGAAACATTATGTTTTATTTGTTCTTCCAGATTAACAAAAAGGTAAAATACTTTAATTTGTCTAACGTTTCGGTTTCCTAACCTGACGCAAGATAGTAACGGAAAACTTTTAATAGATTCATAGTCTTTGATAATGGTTTCCGTTTAGGAAACCGAAACGTTAGACAAATTAAAGTATTTTACCTTTTTGTTAATCTGGAAGAACAAATAAAACATAATGTAATATTAAGGTTGCCATAAAACCCTATTTGACTTTAGGCCATATTTTCGCAAAGCCAAAAGATCCTGTTGAAACAAATCAGAAGACTCATGCTATATGCCTATATATTCTATACCATGCGGTGACTGCGACAAAGAGTATTTGGGTCAGTCTAAACGCCAGTTTGGTACACGGCTAAAAGAACATCAAAAGGCTGTTTCAACTTTAGAAAAGGGAAAATCAGCTTTAGCCGAACATGTATGTTACACCAAACACGAGATTGCGTAATTACCACAAACAATCGCTATGGTCAAAGACTTTGCCTAGAAGCGTGGCATATAAATATGAGTCATCATGCTTTGAATAGGGATGACGGTGCCTATTTGCCAGAGGAATATATGCATCTTCTTGGCAGGTGACGTCAGCCACGATCGCAGTTTTAGATCACCCCTGATAGAAGACACTAGACTGGAGTGTCGAAACGTTGGGTCTTGATTACAATTCGACTGGGCTTTGTAATCATTTATTTAAACCAGAGTAGCGAGCTAAACATGATTGATATACCTGGTTGCAGTGAACGAACAAACTTTATAAAATGAAATATCTCAAGAACTAAGCATGGGAACAAAAATCTTCAAAAGAAGTTACCATACAGTTTTAAGAGCATTTTCGTTTAAGAAAATAAAAATTTTGATACATGCGAGTTCCACTTTAATACATTGCTAAACTTGTTTCTATATTTTGAATTTCAGAAGAACGTTGGCAAATAGCCCTCCTTCTATAGCTTTCAACTGAGAAAACAGGGTTTGCGTCATCAGAGAATTTTTATAGCTTAATTGCGCTAGAACGAGGGGGTTGTGCATGGGTAATTATTTTTCATTCATATGTTTCATTTTACAGCATTAATTCATTGGCTGAAACTGCGTATCACACTTGTTATTAACGTCACATCAAGTCATGATTATCAACTGTACGTTAATGGTTGGCCTTGAATTCCAATTCGAAGTAGCGTTCCAGTTATTTCATTTCAATGCTATAGCTCAGTGGAAAATACTGCCAAATCTCGGAGCGACAAGGATTGCGAATCGGGTGGCACGTGATTGAAGCGCTGGCGAATCGGGTGGCACGCAATGGTGGCACGTGATAGTGATGGGCGATACCAGCTTTTTGGGGTTCGATACGATACCAGTCCGATACCATGAATTTTGGCCGATACCGATACCAAAATCGATACCGATACTCAATTTTTTCCATTTATTAAAATAACTTTTAAAACAAGAACATTAATGTTAACAAGTCAAAAAATACTCTAACTGGAGTACCAGCTGCCAAATAATCGAACATAACATTTGCAATTATGATTTTAAATCTAAACAATATCGACGTGTTCAATGTTTTCCTAAATATATTGCTAATTAGCTACATGTTTTTGTTAAAGAACAGCATCATGTCAACATTTTTTGCCTTCAGTCTGTTGCCTTCATCAAGTATTAAGCGATTGGTCAGGAATACTGACCAAAAAATCGCAGGCTCAAGTGGTATCGAATTACCGATACTTTTTTCGAGTATCGAAAGTACTAGTATCGATACTTTTGTAAGTATCGATGATTTCGATACTTTTTCGATAGTATCGCCACAGATGAGGTAAGTACAGATGTGAATCTCCTGTGAAATTGCTGATTGTTTTGTGTCACACGGAATTCTCACTTCCGGCGAGCGCTGGAAAGTGTCGTTCTGAAATTTAGGGACGGACCATTAGAAAAGTGATGGGGGGGGGGGGGGGAAAAAAAATTTATTCCCAGACAAAAATGAAAAAAAAAATCTTTCAAGGCATAGTGCAAAAAAAAAAATTCCTTGCTTAGAAGATAGGCCAAGTGGTGTACTGGAGGGAGGGCTCAGGGGAGCTGAGCCCCCTTGTTGACTTGGGGGGCTGCACGTTGGTCAAATTTAGCAAAATTTCTCCCACTCGTGCGGGTTCGTATTGACAGCGGACATCTTACAGAAAGTGGCCAGTTCTTTGAAAAATGCAAAAGTTTCAATTTTACACCGCAAGTCCACTGACAATATGAGCCTGCGATCCTGGGAGAAAATTTGTTGAATGTGACCAGCGTGCTGAGCCCCCCTATATTATGGCACGTTGCATAATTGATAATCTTAACAACGTGCGAAAACACACAAAAAAATACCAGTAAACGAGAATGTTCTTTAGAATTGCATCTCATTTTCACTCATCATTTAACACAATGATTTTCGTAATCTTTATATCGCCATTTTTGTAATGTTTATATCATTTAGTACCACTAAATTGTAAATTTCGACATACTAAAACGCTGTTTTCTGACCATCAGAATTCTGTCAAATCTTCCCCAAAGTCCAGGAAATGGCATTTCAGAGACTCTAAATTTAAAAATTTCCTCGGGCCTTCGGCCCTCGCTTCGGCTTGTTTTTAATAAGAATAATGTCAAATGTTTGTCCCAGAATTACTAGAATAAACCCCAACAAAATTTAGAATTTCTAAAATATCTTATTGTACCTCCCCTCCCCTCCCGCCAATTCAGGGCACTTTGGAGAGCCCCCCTTGTTAACATTCCAGGACTACACCACTAATAGGCCTATAAATTTCACTTAAAGGGCCCTACAGTCATTTTTTAGTCGAAAGCCACCTTAAGTAGGGGACTCCACGGAGATTCGTTTGGCTGTATCTTACATGCAGTATCCATGAGTATGAGTACTTTCGCACACAGAAAACGCATGCATACTGTGGTGCGCATGTCAAGTAGCGACAATAACAAAAAATGTAAACAATACTTACTTGACTAAAAAATTACTGTAGGGCCCCTTTAAAAAAAAAATATTTCCAACCATCAAGTGAGAAAAAAAAAAATATTTCTTCTATAGGTGTACAAAAAAAAAAATATTGCCTCTTAGAAAATCCCCCCCCCATCACTTTTCTAATGGTCCGTCCCTTAATAAGGAAAGAGATAGGAAAACGCCGTTCGAAAGACGAAAAATTGTTTTTTTAAAAAGTCTACGCTACCGACGGCTATTTTTGGAATTAATTCTTCAAGAGTAACGATAAGCGATCACTTTTATTGATTTCTTTTTATTAAAAGTGTTAATATAACATTTTATTTAGCAAAAGTTTGTTTTTTTCCCTATCTACTTCTTATTAAAATCGTGTATAAATAACAAAACAGAGAATGATATAAATGCCTCAAAACATAACTCTCGCATAAAAAAAACATGAATACTTCTATAATATGTATAGTTTTATTCCTCTGCATTATCAAAATTTAATAAAATAGTGAATTAATACAATTTTAAAGTTTATTTAATCCGTGTGACACATTTTCACAGGAGATTCACATCTGTATTACCTCATCTGTGGTATCGCCCATCACTAGCACGTGATTGAAATCAAAATGGCGTCTAAAAGACCTGAAAATCGTGGTCCTCCAGAACTGTTTTATAACGAAGAAGAAGCAAGAAAATACACATGTAACTCAAGAATGATTGATATTCAAGTATCTCTCACGGAAAGAGCTTTAGAGTTACTGGGTATGAATGATGATGAACCGAAATTCTTACTAGATATAGGTTGTGGTTCTGGTCTTAGTGGAGATGTTCTCTCTGAAGCTGGACATTATTGGCTTGGTTTTGATATAAGTAAAGCTATGTTAGATGTTGCTAAAGAAAGAGAAGTTGATGGAGATATTATTCTGCATGATGCTGGACAACGTTTGCCATTTCGTCCAGGATCTTTTGATGGTTGTATCTCTGTATCTGCTCTACAATGGCTGTGTACTTCAAACAAGAAGGAAGATAACCCTGTGCGACGTTTACATACGTTTTTCTCTTCATTATATGCATGTTTATCTCGCGGTAGCAAGGCGGTGTTTCAGTTCTATCCAGAGAACCCACAACAAATGGAACTAGTGACAGCTCAAGCGATGAGAGCAGGCTTTACTGGAGGCATTGTTGTTGATTATCCGAACAGTAGCAAAGCAAAGAAAATATTCTTATGTCTTTTCACTGGTGGGAACTCAAGTTCTCTCCCTCGAGGTCTAGGAGAAGATGTCACAGGGACAGTTGGCAATGAAGTACGGTTCTCAGGCAAGCGAGAGCGTTTAACAAAACCACAGTGGGGTAAAGCACCCAAGAAAAGTAAGGATTGGATTGAAGCAAAGAAAGAAAGAAGACGTCGTCAAGGGAAAGAGACAAGGCATGAATCAAAATACACTGGACGAAAACGAAGACCTGTATTTTAATGACTGTGGTACCGGGTGTATGTGGAAATAAATTTTAAAAAACCCTTTGATTTGGATTTGCTAAAAATGGCCTATTCTCTAGCATCTTAATGTTGCAAAGCCTTGCTATTAACATGTAAGTGGCCTGAAATACATATGGCCTCGACAAATACACTTTAATCATGCACAGAACTAAATAGTGCTCTTTTATTCATTTAATATATACACCCTTTCCATAATTACGTCATTTGGCCTGGGAGCCCCACTCTCATGAATCGTGAGCCATTCACCTTGAGTAATTTACTAATGAGAGCAAGGCACCAAGACCAAAAAGTATGTGTGACATAATTATTGAAAGGGTGCATTATCTCATCAGAAACTGTAAAATGGTATTTCCCTATGTGTACATATTTATGAAAAATGCTTAACTGGGAAGCAGCCTTTAGGCCAGTAAATATCAATTACTTGTTTTGAAATAGACTTCACTACAGTATGCTTGAGTTGACCATGCTAAACACTAACTCTTTGTTCCACCATCATGGTGAATAAATAATATGATTATGCAGTTTTTTTCCAAAATTATGATTCTTCCATACCATACAGTCAAACTTCTTTCAAGTACCTATCTATTACGCATCTGTTGGTTCATAGATGTGACTGCAAATGGGGCTGTGTATTTGTGACAGTTGGTCACATGGGTCACAAATACCACAGTGGATATTCACAACAGTTCTATGGCTGTTTGCAGCAGAAATTTTTGCAAAATTATAAAGTAGCTAGTTTTGACCATTTTTTGACCGTTCAGATTTGACTTTCACAACGGCTACCATTAAGGAATCATTAACCTTGAGTTACCTTTTGCCTCAACTACAGACTACACCACTACACTGCAAACCCTGTCCCTACTACCCATTGGCACGAGTACTTGGATATGGTCCTCTTCTACAAAATAGTAAATGGTGTGGTGAATTAAAAATGCTAGGTCTGGTGAATGTTAAACCTTCTCTCATTCCAACCATCCGAACCTCGAGAGGTTCCAACCTCGTTCCCAGGCTCTCGGCGGTCGAGGGGCCACAAAACACACTGCTTTCCCGAAGTCTCAGTAAATAAGTGTTTTGTTATATAGTATATAAGTGTCGAAGTATGAATAATTCACCGGTTATTGAAGTGAACTTAATTTGAAACCAAAACTGGATAAATGGAACCCCGTAAATGTTCAGTAAAAATCACTAAAAAGTTTTAAAAATGAACTTTGGAACTTGATAGCCGACACGCATGCGTATTGCACCCATTTTATTATTGATCGGTCAATAAATGTTTGATTGCGGACTGGTTGCCGAACATGACGTTTTGTGGACCGGCACGTGACACTGTTTTGACCAATCGGCAAGCAGAAAAATTGAACTTTGACACTAACTATATAACAAGTACACTTGAATGAGAAATTTATTTTATTAAAGGATTCATCGGATCGGAATTCTTTATCAAAACTCGGATCGGATTCTGATTGGACAATTTCGGATCGGATTGGATTTTAAACATTAGATTATAAACGTCCAATCCGATTCGATGCACACCTATAGTCTTCACCCCTTTCCGATGTGTACTAAGCTAGTGAGAGGTAGTGGACGTCGAATCTGAACTTCTCTATTGTGACCAATTATGATGTGTAAGAGTGATTCGCATTGTTGCTTTGTAGATTTCATGCATTTCAATATATGTAAACAATTTCGGTTTTTTGTTTGCGCATGAGCTGACTATTGGAACTGGTCATAATTTTTCAGTGCATTTGGTGGTGTGTGTGATCAATGCCACACTCATGCAATCCGATTTCTCGGATTCAATTGGGTCGGATTATAGAGTTGGCTGTTCAGAACGCATCTTACCAGTGTTTAGTTCGTGATCAGAACGCAGTCATGCCAATACTGATTGCCCATATAAGTAGGACCATATGCAGTGATCCTCAGGAGTAATGCGCATATCAAACATAGACAAGCATTTCAAATTTAGATCATTTTTAGGTCTGAATTGATATAAACATAAATATAAAGTCCATATAAACGCATGGAGGGATATAATATATAATGCAAATGCTGCCATATCAAGAAATGCAATACATCGGGCCAGATCTCCCACAGCGTCAGCGGTCTGTAGTGTTGGCCTTTGCGATATTCCATATACAACAACAGACAACGTTACCATCCTTTTATTGACTCTGAAACTCAATGAATATGCTGCGCAATCGTTTATCTTTAGTTTAGGCTTTATGATGTGCTAATGTGCATCGTAATGATGTGCTATGAGTGCAAGCGTGTTTCGCAACGTTTGACCCCTTCTTGCTTTGTTTCACATTCCTTACCTGTTCGGACTTTCTCGTCTTCAGGGGCAGTCTTGACACGGTATCTGATAGACCACGTTCAGTTTGTTCTTCTATAAATAAATAATATTTTCTTCTTCTAGAAATAAATATTAAGTCAGAGAACGTTGAATAAAAAATGTTTCAACCTCACTATAGTGGCCATACGCATCCTCTATTTTTTTCAATTGAAGTATTTGTTGATAAAAAATACTCATTGTAAATGCGTTAATTGTTAATAGTTCTATTAAACAAACCAAAAAGAACGGAAAGGTGCGCGAAATTAAATCGCGCGAATTTAAAGCTGAGCGAAAATGAGTACGACTGTACGACGAGAATTTTAATACAAGTATTAAATAAGGTATTGGCTCAAAAAATGCGTGCATTTCGGGAGACTGAATCATGAATGTTGCCATCGAAGCACGTCTAAATTAATCTTCCCAATGTCTATAGCTAGCCAGATAACAGGTAAATAAACGAGAGCCAAGACAAATCCACTACCAGTAAAGAAAAGTTGGTCACCACACCTTACGCGCAATTTATGTTAATTGATTGAATACATTCAAGGTCAAATCGTATAGCCGCAATGCGCCATTTACTGTTGCGCAAATATGTACACTATATGGCGGTACTGTGTCTGTGTATATGCGGTACTGTGTCTGTGATTACCTTAATCTGGTATACGTCTACTTTCAGGTTTTCGTTTAAAAACATAGAGACGACTGGGGACGAGTCAGGGAGTGAAACATTACTATATCTATTCAACACGGTAGAATATCATTAGACCTTCTGACACAAAACATTCTGAAAAAAATATTAACACAAAATCAATCGCGATGGTTAATTCTCCGAGAAATCAGTCAGTCATAAATTCTTTTATATTTTGCGGTTGTATATAAGTACCCTGTTACCCTATGTGATAAATACAGAACATAGCTACAGGCCGATCTTTGTGACTGTATTTTCACCTGTTCCAAATCAATTTATTATCAGCGTGTAACCTGATATTTAGGTTAAGCGTAAAGCCCCAAGCTGTGATTCCTTGCCCTTGCTCTTTACGAAACTACCTGCATGTGTTCTGTGTGTTCCGAATCAATACTAACCCGTTCTAAATTTTAGAATATAGAGTGCCAAACACTGTGTCTAGGAATGTCTAGGTAAACCTTGAGATAAACTTGGCTGTCTGCGTAGCAGGCGTTTATGCGGGCGGCGGCGACTTAGGCTTGTCTAAAATATAAAACGAAGATCTTGCGTGAGCATTACTATTACCGCCCATTTAAATAAAACCTTACCTACACATGACCAAAACAACGAGAAAATGAGAAATTGACTTGGGTCCATACCTAGGTTTATAATAGTGAAACTGGGATAAGACTATGTATTCAACGCCAGATCTGAGCTGACAGTGTATTCTGAGAAAAGATCGACCATAATGAAAGTTGGTCTAAAAATATTTATCAAAATTCCAAATCAATTTCATTCTATATATACTAAGCTATACTACAAGAGTAAAAAGTGTAAGATGTTCTATGGCTACATGCAGTCTATGTCTATATATATATATATATATATATTAAAGTTTAAGTAAAGTTTTAAATCCATTTCGTTGAAGCGAGTGCATCGTCTGTGCTCGCTGAATATTAAAGTTTATCAGTTTCAGTTCTTTAATATTGCTTTGTTCCTGGTGGATACACCGTGCCTTGAGGTTGATACGGTGGGGGTTGGCTTTGGTAATACATTGGTTGTCCTTGTTGCCCAGAGAATTGTTGTTGTTGTTGGGTTGCAACGACTGTAGTTCCTGTGGTTGTAGGTTGTGTTACTACAACACCGCCATGAGCATGACGTGTCGAGGCTGCTGCCGCACAACAACAGCAAAACACGACAACTGCAATAGGAATGACGATAACAACAATAACACTGATAACAATTACTGCAACAATCCAACCAGCTAGACCTGACACATCAATCACGTCGCAACTTGTGGCACATTCATTATCAGAATTGCAACATTCTCCGGGAGCGCAGTTGTCGTTCACTATGCAAGACTCACCAATGCAATTTACTTCACATATATTGGTTTGATATGTTCTCTCACAGCAATACTCGAAAGGACAATCACCGTCTTTATTGCACGTTTTGGCTTGGGAAAACACGGCGTAAACAGCAAGAAATAAAACACAAAAAACTGTAGTCTTCCTTATACACGCCATTGTGAAACCGTTTGTATAATTTGCTGCGTAGTTGGCTACCTGGTGTTGCGTCAATGCCTTTCTGCGTCGTTTTTCATCATGTGGTCAAGTAGGATGTATAAATATTTCAATTTCCTGTCATGTGACATTATAGAAAATACAACACAGCTGTAGCTTTCTTTCACTTTTCAGTCGAATCTCATTATCTCAGTGCTATTTAATAGTCTTTATGAAATAATAGAATTTATTTAAATAAAAAATTTACTGCGTTGATATGGCTCGATATCCAACTTGAAATTCATCAATATGTTACCATCGTGGCTAAAACCCTGGCTTAGGGAGTGTTCATTATTTATACCCGGGGTTGGTACCGAAGAGAAACTAATCGAAAAGAGAAAAAAATAACTACCCACCCTTTCGATCAACCATTTTTTTCCCTACCCAACTATTGCATGACTTGGATATTTATTTTACCCAACCCAATTTCAAAATTATACAAGTATTTTACATATATACATATATATTATTATACAAGCTAGGCCACTATAGTATAAACAGTACTGTGCATATATTTGGTGCACTAACTGAATGTCAAATATAATCATTTGTACCTTCACAAGTTCATATTATGTCCCCAAGCCTCCAAGTTCCTGCAGTCTTACCATATCTCGTTGTTGTAATCAGAAGAGATGGGGAGTTGGAGTTTAGTTTTCTTTGTGGGTAGTGAATGGATATTTCCTGGAATGATCCATTTCGTTAAATAAAGGATTTTCATATTTTGTTCAATTGAAGGTTGGTATTGAAAAAAATATTTACCCAACCCTTCATACCCCAGAAAAATGACTTACCCAACCCATTTCTCTTCGGTATCAACCCCGGGTATAAATAATGAACACTCCCTTATTATGCAAAGTCTTAAAATTCTAGTTTAAAATTTGAAAACAAACTCCGAAGAACTCAAGATATTGCATGATTAAAATCAAGACAAAATATCATATGGTGATACTTCGACTAGCAATGAATTTTTTCGACTAAAATCTAGTTGACAGAAAAATCATTGTTAATTCATGCATAATTGTGGTCACTAAGAAATGAGTGTTGGTGTCGCGGAGGGCGGAATGTTCAATGACAATGCGGAGTGATTTCTCGCGAGGGGCGTGTGCACTGTGTGCAGGTTGCGAATTTGGAGAATTTAAATTTTTTAGGGGGTTTTCCAAATTAAACGTTTTGTCCAATATATGCCTACAAATCACCAAGAGCATCATGCTGGAGTACATGCGTTTAATAAAGCACATAATTCGCAAGGAAAACTATATAACATTTTCACAATATCGGCAAAACCCTCGTAAGCTGCAGAAGTACACGAAGGGTAATAATGGCCCCAATACATTTAGTCAAGGTACACTGAAACGGATGGTGGGAAACTGTTAATAGAATTACGGTAGGAACACACGTAGTGATAATGTCAGTTTCTTGATTGATCCTGACTTTATAAATGAGTATTTTCAAAAGATTAACACTGACACACAGTATACGGCTCCCGTACTTCTATCCATCCCGGTGTCACAGGAGATTCGCCCCCCCCCCCCTCTCAAAAGGGGGGGGGCATATTCCTAGGATATTCGCCCTCCCGGGGCGAATCTCCTAGGAATATCGCCCCCCAGGGGGCGAATCTCCTAGGAATATCGCCCCCCTTTAGGAATTTCGCCCCCCCCATATTAATTTTGAATTTTTGATCTAAAAACAAAACGATTGCAAGTTGAAAAGATTCATTGCGTGATTTATTTATTACAAGGAGACAAAATTACATACAATAGCCGCCACAGTAATCACTTTGCTAACAATAAACTATAGGATTAATAAAAAATCTATGGAATGTGTTGGGAAGCGTATTGACTATTGTCCGTTGAATCATCAACTTTCCATGTCAGTGTTAGTGATGTAATCTTGATTCTTGACTTCCGCAAAGAAAATTGCATTATATATGTGGTGTGGTTTATTCAAATAATTTCATGATACTTTGATTTTATTAGTGCCTTAAACATTTGAGAATGTAACTCTGCAAAACTAAAAGCTTTTTTGTCTTTTTTGAAACGTATATTATTGGAGTATTGCCTATTGGCAAGTTCTGGTGAAGCTAAGGAAGCCCTATCAATATGTTCTTTTAAAAATATTGTAAGGCAAAGTAACTAACCTAATATTAATCTAAATGGATTATTACAGACATATTTATATGGCCAAATCACACCAAACCACCAACTTCCTTTTAAACCATTCTAATTAATTACTATATATATTGCATGTATTTGTACTTATATTTGTCTTTTTTGTAAATAGTTTTTGTAAATTTTCAAATGTCTACGCCCCTTGTGGAAATCAACTCTCTTAGTTGACAAGGCTAGCGTCTTTAAATAAATTTTTACATACATTACATACATACATACATACATACCCTTCGCTTCTGAGATTTACAAACTATATTGAAATAATGCAAGTAAAAAATAGTGACAACTTATAAGCCACACATTTTCCAATAACGTCAAAACGCGGATGCAAAACAATACCAATAATTACAATAACCACCACGGTGATTACTTTTTAACAATGAGTTTAAGGATTAACACTGAAAATGCAAAATATGCATGGTGTGCTGTGAAGCGTCATAAGTCCTATTGATTTACTGTAACTGTGTAAGCCCTTTCGATACACGTAATTGTAAATTTGCATTCTTACAGGACTTGAAATAACGTTCCCAAAGTTCCCGATCATGGTGATCGGCAGTCATGACTTTCCCTGCTTTTTCAGGTTGGAAACCGAAACCGCCGATCATAAGCAATTCCTTGCCGATCATTGATCGGTGATCGGTTGTTATTTCAAGCTCTGTCTTAACAATTTTGAATTGATACTGATTTCAAATGAAGCCATGTAATAATTATCCCAGGCAACTGTTAGGAAGGGCGAAATTTTGAACGAAAATCCTAAAGAAAAAGTGAAGTTTCTAAAGGGGGGCGAATATCCTAAAGGGGGGCTAAATTCCTAGGATTTTCGCCCCCCTGGGGGGGCGATATTCCTAGGAATTTCGCCCCCCGGGGGGCGAAAATGTAGGGGGGGGGGGCGAAAATCCTGGGACACCGGAACGAACTCGAACCCTAAAGTTGATGTGGGTACTGTAGAAGAATTTATGACAAAGCTTAAATTAACGAACAGTACCAGGGCTGGATGGGCTTCCATACTGGTTGTGGAAAGATTTCGCAAAGTACGTACCTTGCACCGATACTCACCCAAGTATTGAATTCTTCGTTAAAACAGCAGTGTGTCCCCACTTGAAAACTTGCAAATATTTCGCCGATACCGAAAGAAACACCATTGTCTGACTGTAACCAATTAAGACCAATATCACTTACTAACATTATGAGACTATTTGAAAAACTTGTTTAAACTAGAGATATCGTCACATACGAAGACTATCATAGTGATCACGAGTTCACATATAAAGGGAGTACAAATACAACAACTGCCCTAATAATGTGTCAATACCACTGGCTTAAATGGCTAGAAGACGAACATGTCGACTTTGTTCGAATCATATCATTAGACTTTAGTAAAACTTTTGATTTCTCCCATGACATTGTATGTGAAAAACTTAAATCGATTAATCTCAATCCCTACATAATCAATTGGATTATTAATTTTCTTACGTATTGAGACACTGACAGAGAGTCGTTGTTGATGGAACTGTAACAGAATTTGTTGATATCAAAAGGTGTACCGCAGGGTACGGTGCTACAATCGCGTGCAAAAATTCTTGAGACAAGCAGTTTATTGGCCCTCTCCCTGCTGTAACAATGCTTCTTGCCCCCCCCCCTTGTGCAATGTTGTTAAAACGATTTTGAGGTCAGGGCTTATCAAATAATATGTTTTCAACATTGTTAATGGGGGGAGGGGGGCACGCACGTGAAAAAGATCACCAAAATGTGAAGAGTCTCATTATTTTTGCACGCGATTGTCTATGTAGTTTCGAGTAATGATAATTTTAATACGGTTATTTCGCTTTGCCGTAAATAAGAAGCATAACAGCCTTTGCTTGCTGTGACTATGTGTTTTATGTGTGCCTAAGGATTTTACCTACAGTGTGTAAAAATGTGACGTCACAATGACGTCATCGTGACGTCATAAATGATCGTAAATAGTTCATAAATTGAACGCGTCCCGCTTGAGTATCAAAACAGTTAGGACAAGATGCCATTGACAAGCAGATCACGTCAGAAAAGTTTGAACAATTTTCCGAATGAGTTAAAAGCACGAGGATGAATTTGTCAAAAAGTTTTATGAACTGAATTATTATATCGATGAACAAGCGTGTTGCAATGATCAGTGAGAAACGAGGGGAACGATTAAAGTATTAAATTTATTAAGTGTTTCTATATTACAATGTTTTTCCCTATTTATACCGTTTATATTGGCAGTGCCTTTTGACTTCAATAACTGTTTTAGATGCTTAATAGTGACGAATGTATTAAGTACACACTTCTACCATGCATATTCAATAAAAGTACTATGCGAAAACTCAACGACTTATTGCCTACGTGAAAATTATTTTGAAGACCTTATACATGCATACAAACTAAATAGAACTCAATTTCAACACGTTACGCACACGTTACGCACGTTACGCACACGTTACGCCACACGTTACGCCTTTCACTATATAAGAATCTATAGCAAGCTGACACGTTACACACGTTACGCCTAATATATTAAAGGTAGACCTATTCTACCTTTAAAAGAATGGGGCGTAACGTGTGTAACGTGTCGGTTTTCATTAATATTCTATATAAAGTCAAGCGTAACGTGTGGCGTAACGTGTGCGTAACGTGTGCGTAACGTGTCATCTATTCTTATATATTTCTTTGAGAGTAAATGTGCAATGATGGCAGCATGAAAAAAGTTCATCCAAAAACACCAGTTCGTCAAAACAGCGTGGTTACGGAGACAGGTCTTTCTGCTCCGCCTGCGGAATCTTCCGGGTAAACTCAAAGACCCTCCACCAAACAAACCAGATAATTTCTGTTTCGCGTTCGTCAATCTGTCCGTTTCTGCCGTAGTAGAAAATTGCATTGCTTAAAGTTGCAAAAATTGGATGTCAGAGTCCAGATTGAAAAGTTAGAACAGGAGACATAGAGGATCCAATAAGCAGTTCAAAACGGTTGTTTACTCGTACCCAGTCCCCCATTCTGCGTCTTTTGAGTCCATTTTTGTGCGAGTTTCGCACGAAAACTAGATCACTGGGCTTAAAGCGCGAAAAATGAAAATTTTGGCCGAGACTGCTTTAAGTTCAAATTTTTGGCAGAAATTTAATTAAGTTTGTGAACACAATGAGGCCTCTGCTAAGACAATCGCGTGCAAAAATTCTTGAGACAAGCAGTTTATTGGCCCTCTCCCTGCTGTAACAATGCTTCTTGCCCCCCCCCCTTGTGCAATGTTGTTAAAACGATTTTGAGGTCAGGGCTTATCAAATAATATGTTTTCAACATTGTTAATGGGGGGAGGGGGGCACGCACGTGAAAAAGATCACCAAAATGTGAAGAGTCTCATTATTTTTGCACGCGATTGTAGGTCCTTTCTTAGTTTCACTCATGGTCGACGATATAAAACCTGTGAACCCGGAAGATAATTTACTGGTTAAGTTTGCCGATGATATGACCGTTAGCGCTCCCGTCAAATCAACTGGTGATTCAGCTACTGCTGAAGTCAACAATATCGACAACTGGGCGAAGAATAACAGTGGACATTATGTGAATCACGCTCGGCCAATCAGCGCGCTGCGACATCATCATCGCGGGGGAGGGGGTCATATACTAGCGTATAACACCTGAATAGTTAGGCAACGATGTATGTCACAGCAATGACAGCATCATTCCTGAACACGGAACATCAAAAATTCTTAATTTGTTAAAAATTCGAAAAAAATTATGTTATATACTCTGGACTCGGTATGTAAAAATTATGTTATGTTATGTATATATTATATATACGCTCATGCCATCAAGTTATGATATGCACGAAAACTAGATCACTGGGCTTAAAGCGCGAAAAATGAAAATTTTGGCCGAGACTGCTTTAAGTTCAAATTTTTGGCAGAAATTTAATTAAGTTTGTGAACACAATGAGGCCTCTGCTAAGACAGTCTATGTAGTTTCGAGTAATGATAATTTTAATACGGTTATTTCGCTTTGCCGTAAATAAGAAGCATAACAGCCTTTGCTTGCTGTGACTATGTGTTTCATGTGTGCCTAAGAATTTTACCTACAGTGTGTAAAATTGTGACGTCACAATGACGTCATCGTGACGTCATAAATGACCGTAAATAGTTCATAAATTGAACGCGTCCCGCTTGAGTATCAAAACAGTTAGGACAAGATGCCATTGACAAGCAGATCACGTCAGAAAAGTTTGAACAATTTTCCGAAAGAGTTAAAAGCACGACGATGAACTTGTCAAAAAGTACTATGAACTGAATTATTATATCGATGAACAAGCGTGTTGCAATGATCAGTGAGAAACGAGGAGAACGATTAAAGTATTAAATTTATTAAGTGTTTCTATATTACAATGTTTTTCCCTATTTATACCGTTTATATTGGCAGTGCCTTTTGACTTCAATAACTGTTTTAGATGCTTAATAGTGACGAATGTATTAAGTACACACTTCCACCATGCATATTCAATAAAAGTACTATGCGAAAACTCAACGACTTATTGCCTACGTGAAAATTATTTTGAAGACCTTATACATGCATACAAACTAAATAGAACTCAATTTCAACACGTTACGCACACGTTACGCACACGTTACGCCACACGTTACGCCACACGTTACGCCTTTCACTATATAAGAATCTATAGCAAGCTGACACGTTACACACGTTACGCCTAATATATTAAAGGTAGACCTATTCTACCTTTATAAGAATGGGGCGTAACGTGTGTAACGTGTCGGTTTTCATTAATATTCTATATAAAGTCAAGCGTAACGTGTGGCGTAACGTGTGCGTAACGTGTGCGTAACGTGTCATCTATTCTTATATATTTCTTTGAGAGTAAATGTGCAATGATGGCAGCATGAAAAAAGTTAAAACTGTTCATCCAAAACTACCAGTTCGTCAAAACAGCGTGGGTACGGAGACAGGTCTTTCTGCTCCGCCTGCGGAATCTTCCGGGTAAACTCAAAGACCCTCCACCAAACAAACCAGATAATTTCTGTTTCGCGTTCGTCAATCTGTCCGTTTCTGCCGTAGTAGAAAATTGCGTTGCTTAAAGTTGCAAAAATTGGATGTCAGAGTCCCGATTGAAAAGTTATAACAGGAGACATAGAGGATCCAATAAGCAGTTCAAAACGGTTGTTTACTCGTACCCAGTCCCCCATTCTGCGTCTTTTGAGTCCATTTTTGTGCGAGTTTCGAACGAAAACTAGATGACTGGGCTTAAAGCGCGAAAAATGAAAATTTTGTCCGAGACTGCGTTAAGTTCAATTTTTGGCAAAAATTTAATTAAGTTTGTGAACACAATGAGGCTTCTGCTAAGACAATCGCGTGCAAAAATTCTTGAGACAAGCAGTTTATTGGCCCTCTCCTTGCTGCAACAATGCTTCTTGCCCC
>CACRXK020010559.1:0-11627 GCA_902702795.2 Paramuricea clavata | reverse complement strand
GGGGGGGGGGGGTGCTATTTGCGTACTTTAACGTACTTTAATATTTCGCGACGAGCGAGCCTGGGAACAAGTTTTGCAAAATTCAAAATGGCTGCCACCACTTCGTTAGTTTCCTATGATAGTGATTCTTCAAACGAAGAAATAGGTAGTAAAGATTTACCTGATGACAATGAAAATACAGTAGATAATACTGTGGTTATTACTGCTTTGAAATCAAAGATTCTTTTGAATAGTGCGCCAGCAGTCACAGCTAAGGTAGAGATGAAAACACAAAATAAATACTTTATGTCTTTTATATTTATAAAATCATAAGGCTTCCCAGTAGACAGGCCAATTTACCATATTAAAATGTAAAATTTGCATGCTTATATATTATTTCAAAAATATATAGGAAGATATTGGGACTGTTATTCATCTTGATCCCACGGAAAAAGAAGTGACATTCAATCCAAAGTATGAACAGCTTTTTGCTCCTGCGGTATGTTTTATAGTTTTTATAGTTGTGAAGCCTACAAACAACTAGTATCCTGCGGTTTCAGCTGAAGCTGCAAAATATAGGCTATGTTAGGGGCTGTTTACATGAGCCCTACAGGGAGGGCTGGCCCTACTAGGCGAGATCCCACATGCTATTTGAAATCCTTATTAAAAATTGTTTACGTTTACATGAGAAGAGGGCCAGCCCTCCTAGGCGAGATCTCACTATTATTCACCCGAGATCTCGCCTAGTAGGACTGGAATTTTCTCATATAAACGCAGTAGAGAGGGCTGGCCCTGCTAGTAGGGCTGAGTGAAAAAGCGTTGAATCGATTTTAGACTAAACTCTTTTAAGGATGTAGTTCTAAATAGTGATGGGCGATACCAGGATTTTTAATTCGATACCGATACCGATACTTTTAAGATCGGTATCGGTCGATACCGATACCTATTTCGATACCAAAATGAACACAAAATTTCAATTTTCGATACCGGAAGTGAGTACTTAAATTGCTAGTATCGGCCACTTTCGATACCTGCCGTTTAACGGAAAACCATTTTACATTACTGTATGTAACCTAAATAAAGCTAATAAAAAGCTAATAAGTAAACCAAAAGCTCGAAACGTAATAAATATTTTTTAAACATGACTTGGCGCACCACATTTGGAATATTAAGAGTTATTTTAGTGGTTCATTAAGTCTTATTCAACCAAGAAGTGAAATTAAACAATTAAAAAAGGGTGCAAGTATCGAACGATACCACGTCAGTAATCGATACCGATACCGCTGTTTGTGGTATCGCTGGTATCGGATACCGAGTACTTGGTATCGCCCATCACTAGTTCTAAATGGATATTCAAATGTCTGTTGGCTTTTATTCCAAAATTTATTCGGCAAACTATGATTTTCGATGCTGAAATAAAAATAATGAGTCGCACAGAAGCCATTTAAGTGCTACTTGCGAAAGCAAGATATCCCTACCAGTAGGGCTGATTTTTCTCATGTAAACAAGTGGTGAAAATTAGCCCTACTGCTAGGGCCAGCCCTCCCGGTAGGGCTCATGTATAAAACAGTCCCTTAGTTGGAAATTTTTTTGCTTAACATTTACAGTGAAGCCGGTTAGCACTAGTTTCCATCTGTGAAATTGACGTGACGTCATTTTCAGAAGATGGAAGGGGTGTTAAATGGCTATGTAACTAACCCAAACCCTACCCCTACTCTAACCCCTAACTCTAACCCTAACCAAATTAATGAAAAAATCCAGAAAGAAACAACTTTAGAAATTGATCAAATTATGTAATGTCAGTTTGGTAGATGGAAACTAGTGAAAACCTTACAGTGAGCTCTATATATTTATCTGGAGCAAGAACTTTGACTGTTTGACAGCCATTTGTCAGTCAGTGGAACTGAATCCCATAGCTTTATTTTTACTCAACTTCTCACTCCAGATATATATAGAGCTTACTGGGTGGGCATTTAATAACAATGGGTATGAGTGCCATCAGTTATGTACCGATCAATTCGAAACTTCATCATCCCCCCCCCCGGCATACCCCGGGAATTTGACTTCAAGTCTTCTCCAGGGAGTAGGGAATTTGATGTTCTAGGTCTTCAATGTGGTGGGGGTGGGGAATTTGAACCATTTGTCTAGGTCTTCCATGTGGTGGGGGTGGGGAATTTGAACCATGAGTCTTCCATTTGATAACAAGGTGGGGAATTTGAACCGGAAGTCTTAAAATTTTGCCCGTTTTCGTGTGCTTCCTGCATGCACAGAAAATACTTCGCACAGTTTTCTCAGATTTCGAGGGAAACAGCCTCAATTTTATGAAAAAAACTGGCTCAAAGAAACAGGCATGGAAAGTCTATGTGCTTCATTTGAAGGTATGTACTACATAATTGTGTAAAACTATTAAATTCCACAAGGTATCCAAACTTTTTATGTGAATTTCACTATCTTGTCGAAAAACATTTCCGTATATTTTGTACTTTTTGTATTTACTGTTTCATAATTTTCATATGAAGGTGGGGCATTTGAATGCTTAATTTCTTGTTACAGTGGGGCATTTGAAGACATTTTTTGCAAAGGGGGTGGAGAATTTGATCAATCAAATTTCAAAAAGTTCAAATTCCTGGGGGGGGGGGATGGTGAAGTTTCGAATTGATCGATACATTACCAGAACACAAAAGCATTAATTACGAAGCATGGGCAATAACAGTGGGCAATGAATGCCACTTTTAGGGTAACATGGTATTATAAAACAAGCAATGAAAAAATGGAGTCAGTAGGTAAGCCAATAAGCCAACCTAACCACCAAAAAATAGGGTTGGCAGAAAAAAAGTGCGTTGATTAGGAAACTGGAACCACAGAATAAGTTTTATGAATGAATTAATACCACAATAAGTAATTATGGTTTATTTATTCTGACTATTAAAATTTATAGGTTGGACCCCAAAATCCTTTTAAAACTAAACAACAAAAAGCACAGAAAAACACACTTTCAGGTACATAATTTGCATCATCTTGTATCTCAGATAATCAAACAAACAGTTTTTATTTCATTCAAGTTTTTTTTTGTCTTGTACAGGTTTTGTTGCACCAGCTCATATGAGCAAGTTTCAGTTTGACAATCAGATGAAAACATTTTCCAGTTATGGTGAGCTTTTTAAAAATGTACATTTATGTCTATTTTTCACATAAAAATTAGTTTACTGATGATGTCTCGTTGTTTGTTTTTGCAGGGTATGCCTTAGATCCAAGTGACGATACTGCACACATTGAGGAAAAGTAAGCCCATTTATAATGGTGTCAGGATAACCAGTATGTGGGGAAGTGACCACCCCCCCTAGAAAACATGTACCTCACACACCCCTGAGCACTTTATGAGCCTGACTATGTCTTTAGAATCAACACCTTGATGGGTTTAAGTTGTAATTGTGCAGCTGTTTATCAATGTTATGAATATTTGTATAGGTTTGTAGGTGATTTAGAAAAGGCGAAGGAAAGTAAAGGTTTAACTGTATTTGAAGCATCAAAACCTCGAGCTGGAGACAAGAGAAAGAGAGAGGATAGAGGGGATCCTGGGGTGATTGAAGGATACAAAGGTATATTCGTGTACATTGGGGTGATGGTGAAGTTATGTTGATATATATTAGAGTGATTATTTGGGATAGGGTTGATACAACAAGTGAAAAGATGCATGACTTGATAAATCAATTATTACTAGGACCTTGGAGTAAGTTTGCTGATGAAGAAGCCATTGCCAAGCCATCTGAGGTATGCTTTAATTTTGCCACACAGTTTTATCAGTTAGTATTAGGCTAGGTTGGTGCTGAGAATTGCAAGAGTTTAAGGATAAAACATACGAGTTCGTTTTTCTTGCAGGAAGAGTCAAGTAAACTTGAGGAGTATGAATTAACAAAGAAAAATAAAACGAAGAAGGAAGATGATAAACCAGTTGAAGAAAAATCAACTTTACATGGTGAGTTGCCAGTCCTGGAAATGATTCAAGAATCATTGACTTTAAACAAGAGATGATCCTTACTGGACCTCCATGAAGAACAGTTCAGAAATGATAAATCTATTCAGTATAAGTAAAGTTATAGTTTCGTTTAGATTTCCTCCTGTAGTAACAATGGATGAATAAGGAATGATCCTGACTGGACCTCTAGGAAGAACAGTTTAGAAATGATAAACATATCCAGTATAATTGATAAAGTTAGTTTAGTTTAGATTTCCTCCTGTAGTAACCCTGGGTGAACAAGGGATGATCCTTACTTACTTACTTACTGGACTTCTAGGAAGCGCAGTTTAGAAATAATAAACCTATCTAGTATAAATAAAGTTAGTTTAGTTTAGATTTCCTCCTGTATAGTAACACTGGATGAATAAGAAATGATCCTGACTGGACCTGTAGGGAGAACAGTTTAGAACTGACAGAACTAGCCAGTATAAATAAGCTGTTAATTTACTAGCTGAGTAACATCACAATAACAATGTAATGTTGGTTACGGTATTTCAGTCAAAGATGCATACGACTACCAAGGACGTTCTTACTTACACATTCCACAAGATATTGGTATCAACCTCAAGACAGATGAGCCACCCGAGAGATGTTTTTTGCCAAAACGACATATTCATACATGGCAAGTTACCATCATTTTCTCTACAAAGAAAGGACAATAACTATAAACGCACGACGCAACTCTCTGTTTTCCAATACGTTGGCTTGTTTAAGCGTGACAGTTTTTAGTCCTATTAGCGCTCTCAAGCATGTAATGAATGATGTTGAACCATAGACAATCCAAAAGAAGTCTGTTTGTCTTCTGGATTGTCTATGGTTGAACTAAAATCAACTTTATTGTCGTGTCTGCTCGACTAATTAAAGATCATTTACATTACGAGGTATTTACGATCTCTTCGTCCATGTGAAGCGAGCGACGTGCTCGTATTAAGTCATGTAAGGTCTGGTTTACAGTATCAAAGTTTCTGTGATCACAGTAGGAATTTTGCATCGGTAAATTCTACGTTTTGAAGGATTTGTAAGAAATGTTTGAGAAAACTGACTTAGTGTTTAACACTTAGTGAGTTCTCTCAAACATTTCTTACAAATCCTGCAGGCCTTAAAATATCTTTTACAGGGCCGTCTGACAAAATGTCCGGTGACGTTGAGTTTGGGTCGGACATATTGTCCGATGACCTTCAGTTCAGTTTTGACTCGGAAATAAGTCTGAATGACACAAATGAATAACGGTAAATGTTGTAAAGATATTAAATAATTTGTTTCTTTCATACTTATTTCCAAGCCAAAATTAACTTGCTTCCCAGAACAGCAGTATTAAAAGACTTCGACAACTTAAGACCGTTAACTTTCCACTTCACCAGTTCGGTCGCCGCCCCGCGCTCGACTACGTTAAAACAACATTTCCAGTTCACCTTTTATACAATAGTATTCTGATTTTCCATTTAACATACAAGCCTCTAGTCCTGGGCTAGGTTACATTTTGATTTACGTCGGACAAAGCTACAGTTCGGTCGGTCACCAATTTACTTGGGTCGGACAAACAATAAACCTCAGTTTCACTTAGGTCGGACAGAATGTCCAGTAGTTTCCTCTCTACGTCGGACAATTTCACGAATGGGTCGGACAATGTCCGTGACCGACCAATATTTTAAGGCCTGAAATCCTTCAAAATTCTTACCGATGCAAAATTCCTGCTGTGATCTCAGAAACTTTGATAGTGTAAACCAGTTTTTAAGGCAGCTGTTCAACATGGTTCATGTACAGTTTAACCTTGATGTTTTGTTCATTAGGTCTGGTCATACAAAAGGGGTGTCTGCAATCAGATTTTTCCCAAGATCGGCACATTTACTTTTATCCTGCAGTATGGACTGTAAAATTAAGGTACAGTAAGATTTACTTAGGTCAGAACGCGTATGCACCGCGTACTGTAGCATGTGATTGTGAAATGCGTTTCGGATGCATTCATAATACATGCACGTAGTATTGAATTGAAAACAATTTCTTTTTCTCGTAGTTGTGGGAGGTTTATGGTGACAGAAGACTTCTTCGAACATTCAACGGTAACATTTACCTTTTTCCTTAATTGCGTCAGTGGGGCGTAAAAAAAACCCTGTGGTTCCGGTTCCCGACCGACCCTATTTTTTTCTGCTGACCCTATTTTTTTCTGCCGATCCTATTTTTTTCTGCCGACCCTATTTTTTTCTGCCGATCCTATTTTTTTCTGCCGACCCTATTTTTTTCCCTATTTTTTTCTGCCGACCCTATTTTTTTCTGCCGACCCTATTTTTTTCTGCCGACCCTATTTTTTTCTGCCGACCCTATTTTTTTCTGCCGATCCTATTTTTTTCTGCCGACCCTATTTTTTTCTGCCGACCCTATTATTTTTTCAACGCGATTGACCGCGCGACCCTATTTTCTCCAGGTGGTTGCGGGCTGCTCATACAGCGTGCCAAAATGGCGTCTGTTGTCACACTAATTATTGAACCAAATTGCCTAAATTCGTCCATAGGAAATAGTGATGGGCGATTACCGATTACTTGGTATCGATACCACCCGATACCAGGCCCAAACAGGAAGTAGTCGATACTGCACGGTATCGAAAAAGTGTTTCGATTACTTTTATAATTAGACATTCATTATAATCCTGTAGTTGTGTCATCATTTTCATGGTTATTTCTAATAAAATTTATGTACTTTTTTGTATTTTGCTGCATTTATCAATTTAATCAAACTTCCTTTATACTTTATTTGACATTCTATCCTCGCCGATAGAATAAATTATGAAAAAGGCGGGAAATAAAGTAATTTTTGTTTTTTTATGGATTAAAATGGCGGATCAAATCGTTACTGTTAAAAATATGTAACTTTCTGAAAATATATCGTTACTGTTACAGTAGAAGGCTACTTCTTTAACAGTCGGCTCTTTATTAAGTGACTTACGTTTATTACTATGAAAATTGGAGGAAGTAATCGTTTGGGTAATCGATACCTCGATACTTTAACCAAAAAGTAATCGGTATCGTATCGAAACCGATACTGGTGGTATCGCCCATCACTAATAGGAAATACGCATCTCTAGTTAATATTTGATGTCGGGACTCTACTGCAAATCGCTCAGCAAAAAACCGCCACAGCCATGAAAAAAATATTAAAAAAAAATTATTTCCTAATTTTTTCACGATATGAAACCGGAACCAGGAAGTTTTTCACGATATGAAACCGGAACGCCTTGGCAGTTGCAAACAAATGCTTTTTCTATGCTATACTAAACCTGGTCCCCATTGGGGCATAATCTGCCTGACTTTACATTACATGTGAAATGGTCTGGATCTATCTTGTCTTTTTTGCGCTGTATGCAAATAAGTCTCTATTGGCCCAAAAATCTCGATATTTACCATATAACTTCTACTGGCATCACTCAATCATATACATGAACCTGTGGTTACTGCTCACTGCTCAACAAGTGGAGGGTGAGTAGTTGCATAGTAAGGTACAACACTATAACAACCAGCCAGCTATTGAACCTCTACTCTTTGAGTGTGGGCGTGAGGGGAGCTTTTAGAATACAGAAGTTCTTTACGGAAGGGTCTATTATAATCTTCGTCTTATTTCAGGGCACAGTAAAGCAGTTCGAGATATATGTTTCAACAATGATGGTTCAACATTTCTGAGTGCAGCCTATGACAGATATTGCAAGCTCTGGGACTCTGAAACTGGTACATTTTCTGATGACACTTTTCTTAAAAGGCTGGTTTACACTATCAAAGTTTCTGTAATCACAGCAGGAATTTTGCATCGATAAATAAGGTTTTGAAGGATTTGTAAGAAATGTTTGAGGGACCTGACTTAGTGTGCTAACGCTGACTCAGTTTGCTCAAATATTTCGTACAAATCCGCCTCCAAAACTTAGAATTTACCAATGCAAAATTATACTGTCATCAGTTCTTTGTATGTTTGCATGGTGATAAAATATAATAGTTTTGTTTGTGGAAACACCACGTAAATTTATTACTGCAAATTTATTAATTATTATTATTAATTATTATTTTTTAATTTATTACTGAAAGCTTTGCAGTAATAAATTTACGTGGTGTTTCCACAAACAAAACTATTATACTGTCATCCTTTACAATATTCACTATACGTAATCCTTACGATCTGTTTGTTTAGGCCAGTGTGTGGGGAGGTTTACGAACAGAAAGGTTCCATATTGTGTCAAATTTAACCCAGACGAGGTAAGTATTAAAATATGTTTCAGCACATGGCGACCAACTTTCTAGAAGGGACAGGCAGTCATCAGAGTAACTGATATGCATTGACCATGTGTTTGGTAACCAACACATGTGATGGGGGGGGGGGGTGCTAAGCATCCTTACTTGCAGCTGAGAGCTAAGCCACAGAATAAAGTGCGTAAGGGATTATTAAAAGTGCGTAAGGGATTTTTTCAGTCCGCCATGTTCTTAGCAAGTGCCCTAAAGAGAGGCAGTCACCCCCTGAAAACATATTGAAAATGTAATATTCCAGGGGGGTGAATGCCTCTCTTTAGGGCACTTGCTAAGAACATGGCCGCCAGCTATTTCGGTAAAAAGCGCCTTACGGTTTTGTAATGGAAGTTACACTTCTGTATGTCTTTATTCTGTGGTTAAGCTGAGTGTGGAAAGACGCAGCTCAGCATGATCGAGACGAAGGCTTTCTAAGGACAGCCACCTTGTGACTCATATCTGATCAAGGAGCACAGCTACTGTGGAAGGGTCCTGCCACTTTATCAATATTCCCTGTGTGAGGAAACCGGAATACCTGGAGAAAAAACACGACTTTCGGTAGGGTGTTCACTGACTCTTTTTACATAACTGTCTTGAGTCCGCAGCGAGAATCGAAACCACGATCTACTTGATCTGACGGTTGCATAATTTGCGTCATATATTTGACCACCATGTGTAACGGTACATCATTAAAGTTGTGCTTTTTCATATAGGACAAGCAACATCTCTTTGTATGTGGCACTTCGGATAAGAAAATATTAACAGTAAGTGCATGAGTTTATATTAATCATGTCGTATTTTGTAGTATAGTCAACTGAAATTTCTCTTAATTTTTGCCTCTAGTGGGACACTCGAGCAAACGAAATTGTTCAAGAATATGACAGGTTAGACACGCAAACTACAACACAGTGACAAAAAAGAGAAAATGTATTTACTAACAAACGCTTGTTTATTTCTAGACATTTAGGTGCAGTGAATCAGATCGCGTTCGTTGATCAAAACAAAAAATTTGTCAGTACTTCAGATGACAAAAGTGTTCGAATTTGGGAATGGTGAGATATTTATTTAGCAATCCTCCAGTTGACATAATTATGACCACAAGCAACCATTTTCTAGTATAGTTGCATGCTGAAATATTCATTTGTCCATTTTGTCGCAATGCGCTCTAATGCTCTGTAGTTTTGTTACTTTGCTCTCTCTGACGACAGATGATTTTACTCTACAAGTGAGAAGTGTTTGATAATTACCAAAATTAAATATTTTAGGGATATTCCCGTTGACGCGAAATATATAGCAGAACCAAGTATGCATTCAATGCCTTCGATTACAGTTCATCCAAACGGTACGTTACTTTAATGTTAAAGTATAAATTGTATACGGCCTAAAAAAAATACCCGTGGTTCCGGTTTCATATCGTGAAAAAAATTAGGGTCGGTAGGTCGGAAATAATTTTTTTTAAAAATATTTTTTTCATGGTTTTGGCGGGTTTTTGCTGGGAGATTTGCAGTAGAGTCCCGACATCAATATTAGCTAGAGATGCGTATTTCCTATGGACGAATTTAGGCAATTTGGTTCAATAATTAGTGTGACAACAGACGCCATTTTGGCCATAGAGATTATAAATAAGTGTTATTTATAATCTCTATGATTTTGGCACGCTGTATGAGCAGCCCGCAACCACCTGGAGAAAATAGGGTCGCATGGTCAATCGCGTTTAAAAAATAATAGGGTCGGGAGAAAAAAAGGGTCGGTCGGGAACCGGAACCACAGGTATTTTTTAGGGCTAGGGATGCAAGTCTAGGGATGTATAAAAAGTCCGGTTGTATAAAAACGTAGTTAGCGCTAACTGCAGTTAAAAAGTAGTTAAAAAGCCTTAAAAAAATAGTTAATTTTAATCACGTAGTTAAGCCGGTTGTATAAAAGTGTAGTTAGCCTAAACTGCAGTTAAAAAGTAGTTAAAGTTAACTATACTTTAGGGTATAGTTAACTGTCCAAAACGTAGTTAAAAATGGCGTTTGTATAGGAGTGAACAACATTTTTCAGTAAAACAATAATGAAAAGCAACGCTTACCTGAGATTTTCAATCGCTATCTTCCCTGTGACCGACGCTATCGCTTTGGTGTTTTTACGAAAACAGAACATATTTTTGCACAGGACGATTTCTCGAAGACGAAGTATGGTCCATTACACCAAGAAACACTGATATATAATTGCCAAACAGCTATACTTTGGTATAACGTAGACATCTCAAGGAAAACTGCATTCTTTTATGATTTTTGTGGCGGTTTTTCCTTGTTTTTCGTTTATTTTTCACTGTTTTCTAGTGTTTTGAATAAAATTCCCGCCTATTTGCAAAATACGAGTCCACAATCATGTCGAAAATGTGTGTCAGCGGTCGTTACTCGCAGCTTACTTTATGTAATTTTGTGTTTAAACGCCCCACGCAAGCCCCACGCACAGTTAACTACGTGATTAGTTAACTATCCGACTAACTACGTTTTGTGCAATGCAGTTAAGTCATGTAGTTAACTAATTACAGTTAAGGATTTAACTACAGTGATTAGCGCTAACTACAGTTAGCGCTAATTACGTTTTTATACAACCGGCCCCTGGAAAATACAAGGAGCCCTTCATCGCGAAGTTCCTGTAGGAATATTAGATGAAATGATATTTTAAGACATCTTTCATTTCATTTCCATGTGGCAGAGAAATGGCTGGCATGTCAATCGATGGACAATCAAATTACCATCTTTGGAGTTCAGAACCGTTTCCGTTTGAACCGAAAGAAAACATTTAAAGGTCACATGGTTGCTGGCTACGCATGTCAAGTTAATTTCTCACCAGATGGAAGGTAAGTCAATCGGTTCTATACTGTCCTCCCCAGAGCTCGAACACGTGCCATCCAAGGGTTACCAGAGGACGAAAGTTTAATTAATTTAAACTAACTTTACTGGATACCTCTTCGAAACTGTTCTCCCTAGGGATCCAGTATGGGCTATCCATTTTGGCTCTAGCGTTACTATAGGAAGAAATACAAAACAAGTGAAACTCCAAAAATCGATAGCATTTTTATTTATCTACGTTTCGACTATATTTCAGTCATCATCAGGATAAACTAGCTAGGTTATATACCAAAAGCGGTATTTATATGAAGAAATATGATACAATAGTTAGGTTGATTATTAACGAATTAATGAAATATGATTAGTTATTTTTTCTTTCATTCATATCACACAGAATCTGTAATCCATCAACACCTCTCTACTTGCGAACAGTTTCAACATATTAAAGCCCTTTTAGAACTTTATCCCGACGATGACGCAAAGTCTGATCAAACCAGTATAATGGCTGAACATGTTTTCAACAAC
>CACRXK020010558.1:0-11770 GCA_902702795.2 Paramuricea clavata | reverse complement strand
GATTCGAAGTGCCGTGCCGTCGTATCGACGATCGGGAATGGTTAGCCTTTATCATGTTTCATGTATACTAGTAACATCGAGTACAAAGTCTCGGAAAATATTAGTCCAACAAAGGAGGAATAAAAGGAGAACACACACTATCAAATAGCAAGTCAATTTCATTTTAAAATTTATATTTTACGACATATTTTTACTACAATATACATTAATATATAAATATACATTTATACTATAAGTCTATACTGACTCTTGCGAGATTGGGCCGCCTGTGGTTAGCCTTTTCACGGAAGAGAAATGCCAAAAATGATCCGACGAGTGGCTCATTCTGTCAAATGACTCAATCTGTATTTTTCTTGGTATTGGCACCTCGATTGGCACAAAGAGGCTTCGAAAAAGGTAAGTACATACTTTAATCGAGACTTCGTTTAATAAATCGTTTATATTCATAATATCCTACTGTCTTGACAAAAACGTATTTTTAAATTTTAACGCTATTCGGATACTTCCGCATTTCTGACTACACGAATTGAGGAATGATCGAGGTTGTGAAGCTGCAGTATTTAGCTGTTCAGCAAAACTACCGTGGCAAAACGTACACTGTATGACTTTTAGCATTTGTCATTTGTTAAGTGACCTTATGTCGAGTAAGAAACGTTTAATGCTTATCCTAAGCTGATGCTTATCCAAAGCCTTACCAAAACCTTGACCAACCTACTCAACATTTGATATTTTAAGGCTTTCAGAAATAAAGAGGTTCAGATGTTGCCAAAGGCTAAAGCTCAATATAATTCTGAAAACTTGGGTTAAATTTAGGGTTCGAATTTAATAGCTGCTCGCTATTCGCAATTTGCGAATGTAAAATTGTAAATTCGCTTTTTGCGAATGCAAAATCATCCATTTTGCGAATGACGTTTGGCAAAAACAATGTATTAAGTTTTACATAAAATGCGGATTTTCACAATCACTTCGAATGTATTTTACTATAATGGAAGATATGGAGTATTTTGCTGACTATTATTGTAATTATACCACTGTGAAGTACGCATTAGATTCAACATGACATTCAACATGATATTCGATATTGTGTAAATTAACTAAATTCAATCACTCAAAAGTCAAAATGACAAATACAGCCATTTCTTCTCTCCCAAATGAATTAGAAAAAAAACCCATGCAAGTCACATTAGCTAACTAGTACTTTTATGGTTTTCCGCAAAAAACCAACAAAACGTCTCTCTAGGCACTGCAAAATGATACTTTCCTAACAGCTATCCACACTGCCAATAGATATTAAATACAACTTGCCACGAATTTTAAACTATAAATTTCTCCGCTGCTATTCTATAGGATTTTTGTTAAACTTTAATATTTTGTACAAATTTATCTCCTCTATCTACTGGTTTGTTGAACTTTAGGTGGTTTAGGTCTAGAAACAATCGAAATACAGCCGCAAACTGAACGGTATTAGCTATAAGACATTACATTATTCAGCCGCAAACTGAACGGTATTAGCGAATACTAATTATAGCGCGCCCGCACTGGCAAGAGTGGGCTAACCTGCAGCTCCAAGAAGGACGATTTCTGCGGGGTTTTTTTTTCAGGATTTTGTCTTGGGTCCGTTTTTGCAGAAAAGATTGAGTTCAGCTGAACAGCTGGGGTGGCTGCAACTGTATCCACAAGTGTCAGCCCCCCCAACCTGGGGGGGCTGACACTTGTACTCAATAAATGTAGTTGAGATGGAATGTGTTAAAGCAGGGGCACTAAGGGACACTATAAACTGGTTAAAGATGGCGAACGCATAAGTTTATCTTGTATTGTGAGCTATGGATTCCAGCATTTTTTTTTAATTGTCGGGTTTCCAACTGAAAACTAATTTCCACACGCCACAAATTTAACTCAAACAACTTCATTTTTACTGCACTGAAAATTTGGTGAGAAAATTGAGTTTCAAAATTCAATTCAAGATTGAGTTTTTGGGGCCGTTTAACGGCCCTAAAAAATCCCTGAAAAAACCCCTGATTGGCTGAGATAATTTCGAAGCAGTTAATTATCAACAGTTTCTAATTTCTGATCGACTTAAATGGCAGGCCAATAGGCTGCGTGCTGGCCGTTACCTCGCCTTTGTCTTTACCATTTCGGGTATTTCACAGTAGGAACACCGTCTTCGACGCTGGATGACATGTTAATATTAAATTTACAACTGTAGCAAATATACGGACATGTTACATGCAGACATGTAGCAAATGTAGCAACGTAGCAAATATATAGTCACGCACACCAACTATGACCTGTAGCAAATGTAGCAATGTAGCAAATATATAGTCATGCACACCAACTGTTACCTGTAGCAAGTGTAGCAAGGTAGCAAATATATAGACATGCACACCAACTATGACCTGTAACAAATGTAGCAACGTAGCAAATATATAGTCATGCACACCAACTTTGACCTGTAGCAAATGTAGCAACGTAGCAAATATATAGTCATGCACACCAACTTTGACCTGTAGCAAATGTAGCAACGTAGCAAATATATAGACATGCACACCAACTATGACCTGTAGCAAATGTAGCAACGTAGCAAATATATAGTCATGCACACCAACTTTGACCTGTAGCAAATGTAGCAACGTAGCAAATATATAGACATGCACACCAACTATGACCTGTAACAAATGTAGCAACGTAGCAAATATATAGTCATGCACACCAACTTTGACCTGTAGCAAATGTAGCAACGTAGCAAATATATAGTCATGCACACCAACTTTGACCTGTAGCAAATGTAGCAACGTAGCAAATATATATGTAGTCATGCACACCAACTATGACCTGTAGCAAATGTAGCAACGTAGCAAATATATAGACATGCACACCAACTATGACCTGTAGTAAATGTAGCAATGTAGCAAATATATATATGTTATTTACCGGATTGGAGGTACGTATAGAGAAATATTTCTCGAGGTCTTAAAAACGGCCCGAGCCCGAAGGCCGAGGGACGTTTTTAAGACCGAGAGAAATATTTCTCTATACGGACCGACCATACCGGTAAATAATATTTTTATTTTTTTTTAATTCCTCCTCTGGATTTCCCCAATCACTCCTCCCGCACGCGAATGAAGCTGCCAAATAAAACGTCGTTTCTATCTATGCTTTCGGGAAGAGAAATATCTTTTGTGAGATAGTAAAATTCGTTTTCACTGTGTTTTTCATCGTCTGCAGACATTTTAATGTTTTAAAAAGTAGCCTTTAAACTCGTCTTTAAATTTTGAAAAATAAAAACATTGGCTCTACGGCTTTTAAATCTCGCGCGGTCCGTACGGGCTCATACGGACCGCTCACGTAGCCAATCAGATTGCAGAAAAGCGTAAAATATGACTTCGGACCGCAAGAAAAAAAATAAATAGACATACACACCAACTATGACCTGTTGCAAATGTAGCAACGTAGCAAATATATAGAGCAAATATATAGTCGTCATGTATACCAACTATTATTTGTAGCAAATGTAGCAACGTAGCAAATATATAGTCATGCACACCAATTATGACCTGTAGCAAATGTAGCAACGTAGCAAATATATAGTCATGCACACCAACTTTGACCTGTAGCAAATGTAGCAACGTAGCAAATATATAGCCATGTATACCAACTATTATCTGTAGAAAATGTAGCAACGTAGCAAATATATACAGACATGTATACTCGCCAACTATGACCTGTAGCAAATGTAGCAATGTAGCAAATATATAGTCCTGCACACCAATTATGACCTGTAGCAAATGTAGCAACGTAGCAAATATATAGTCATGCACACCAACTTTGACCTGTAGCAAATGTAGCAACGTAGCAAATATATAGTCATGCACACCAACTTTGACCTGTAGCAAATGTAGCAACGTAGCAAATATATAGCCATGTATACCAACTATTATCTGTAGAAAATGTAGCAACGTAGCAAATATATACAGACATGTATACTCGCCAACTATGACCTGTAGCAAATGTAGCAACGTAGCAAATATATAGCCATGTATACCAACTATTATCTGTAGAAAATGTAGCAACGTAGCAAATATATACAGACATGTATACTCGCCAACTATGACCTGTAGCAAATGTCGCAACGTAGCAAATATATAGTCGTCATGTATACCAACTGTTATAATATAGTCATCCACCGTATATGAGCTGCTCTGCAATCTGATTGGTTGAATTACTCGCCGTATATCAGCTCCTATACAGCGAGTAGCGAAAAACAAGATGGCGGTCCAAAAACTACACGAGTTTTGCGAAGCAGAAAAAGGAAAATATTCGCTTTGAGAAAGATAATAGTACAAGGAAAAACTCTCAAAAAAATTTGACAGGTTAGCAAAATACATTTATTACATAGAAATTAGTTTAAATACAAGTTTTTTAAAGAATTAATACCGAAACAACAGCGAAAAAAACATGTTCATTGAAAATATAAATTGTTCAGAAAAGTTTGCAACGAAAGACAAATGACTTTGCAGTCAACAAGCACTTACTATACTACCAAACATCTGTATAATATATCTGAGCTTTTCTGTGAGATATACCGGTTCTAAAACCATTAATCTTTCACTTCGTCTTCGAGTTGTAAAACAAAAGTATTTCAAATTTTCAACGCCAAGCGGTTTTTGGCCGAACAAATTGTCAAGACATTATAACAGAGGATAATTAATTATTGCTTCAGTTAATGGCTATTAGTATAAACCTACTAGTAGGTATCACATATCGTGCCTTCTGATTGGCTACGCTACTAGTAGGCTATTAGTGATAGCCTACTAATAGAAAATTCAAAATGGCGGAAAATTCGCGTTTTGCACTTTTGCCGAAGTGTCTGATGATTTTTTGGACGACTTGTTGAACAATTCTGTACTAAAACCCCCCGAAAAAAGCAACAAAAATATGGAATGGCAATTTTTAAGGGTAAGAAAATAGACAAAATAACATACACTCAATGAAATTTTAAAATTAAATCTGAATTTTGTAAAACATTTTACGCGAACAAAAACTAAAATATTTGTTTACCTTTAATGGTTTTATAATGTTTTTTGTGTATTTTTGTATTATGTTTGCAGCCTAGTTGTAAATTAATATTAAAGTTTATACTAAAACAATTAGACAACTCGGCCTCGTTGTCTATGAGCAAATAGTCAACTCGGCTTTGCCTCGTTGACTATTCGCTCATAGACAACTCGGCCTTGTTGTCTAATTGTTAATTAGACTACTGTATATTATAAAACAATTATACCATTCGCTCTCGTCGTATACGGCTGATAGCCGACTCGGTGCTATGCACCTCGTCGGCTATCAGCTCACGTAGCAAATACAGTACAGACATGTATAGCTGCCAGCAATGTAGCAAATATAATTATATACTGCAAGTCATGCACACCAACTATTACGTGTAGCAAATGTAGCAACGTAGCAAATTATATAGTCATGCACACCAACTATTACCTGTAGCAAATGTAGCAACGTAGCAAATATATAGTCGTCATGTATACCCGCCAACTATGACCTGTATAGCAAATGTAGCAATGTAGCAAATATATATATTAGTCATGCACACCAACTATTACGTGTAGCGAATGCAGATAGATGCCAATAAGAGACTGGTAACAGATTTATAGACATCAGTCTCTCTTTGTATGATTCTGTACACATGGCTGTATAAGGATGAATTTTGAAGCTCGGCGTTGAAGGTGCTCTGTCACTCTGAAGCAAGCCAGCATCCGAGATGGAGTCAATGCACTTAACTACTTTAGTTATCATCTGCGAAAGATGAAACTTAATTATTTTAAGTTCTTTACTGCATCTGGAAGGTCGTTCACGTAGAAGAGGAAAAGTAGGGCCTAATATAGAACACTGTGGCACTCCTGACTGACAGTACAGGTTTTTCAGTTGTTTAGCTTATTACTGTAAGTAGTCGAGTTTCATTATTTACTTTATCGAAGGCTTTTGACATGTCCATATATATAACATCTGTTTGCATCCAGCAAGGACCTAATGTAATCGTCTACCGCTATAGTTGGGTTGTACATGATATTCCCGGGATGAAGCCGTGTCGAAAACAGTTGATCAAATCTAGTAAGTGATCTCTTGCATTTCTAAGCACACACCGTTCTAGGACTTTAGATATAAGGCTGAGAAGTGAGATGGGATCTATACAGTAATTCTCAACATAACGTTTATTCCCCCTTTTTATGCACAGGCACCATGTTCGCACGCTTCCAGTCGTCAGAAAAAACGCCACAGCTGAGTGATATTAAAAAGCTCGGTCAGTGATGGTGCAATCTGTTGTGCAGTCTCTTTGAGTGTGGCCTTGTCGGGGTCGAGAGCTAGAAGTTTATTTAGAACTTCCTCGGTTGTTAAGGAAATATCAGAAAGAGCGTGGTCTGGAGTTATAGACGTAAGAAGAGGCGAGGACAGATGCTCTTCCAATTCAGTGCGGTTGAAGACAGACGCAAAGTAGTCATTAATTAAAAATTTGCGAGATAGTAGGAGGGGTGGATACGGAGCGAATTTGGGACTGAGCACTGTAGTACTGTACCCATCATCCTTTCCAAGTGACATGGTTTCAGGAATTCTAGACTTTTTGCTGCTAAGTTTAAATATCGACCAGAATCTCTTTGGGTTTGACAGAAAGTTATCTTCAAGGGAGTCAAAGAAATTTGCTCGGCTAATACTAATCATCTCTTTAACATTGGTTCGCATTTCTTTGAATTTGACTTTCAGCGCGCGTCAGTTGGAGATGACCTCAGCTTTCCGTATTGCGTGGATAATGTCACCATCTATCCATGGAGGCGAGTTCCGACCTTTGATCTTTTTAGTCACTATATAGTCCTTAACTATACGTTCAGAAATGTATCTTATAAATAGAAGTGACACTTAGTTTTAGTACACGTTTATTTCTCAAATGTTCCATTTCAGCTGCTACACAAGGATTGACAGCTATTTTATCTTCACATAGGTCAGTGATAAATAAACCTTTAGTTGCTGTTACCCTGCTCAAACCAACATAATGTATATGTGGTATTGATCTTCTTCAAAATGCCTGGCACATGTCACAGGATCGCTTTGAATTAACCTACTTTTCTCTTCCCAATTGAGGTTTTCAAGTTCAGCGTCTGTGTATGTTTTATTATCAATAAGTTTACCAAGTATTCTCATTAAATGAGTCCATTGTGTTTCCGCTGAAGAAAAACTACAAAATAATGAAGCAGATCCTAATTACCTGATCATTGCAAATATATCCTTTTTAGCTTTTTTAAAATATGGAGGTGAACCCCTTACAACTCTAAGAAATTTAAATCCTTGATCATGATGAATCATGTTATCTAATACACCCGGTTGTTTTAGTTGACCGGCAGTGATTGTGTCACTATTTCGTTGACATTTTCTCAGTGCAACTTGTAATTGCCCAAACAAAATCTTCATTTGCAATTTCTTTGTTTTAAAGAAAATATTTTCCACACACATTGCAGCCCTTCGGTCAGACCTCCTTAATTCAGATTTACAAATTTCACCATAATGGACTTTGGTTAGTCTATTTGTATTGTCTGGTTGCGTCTGTCCTAGAAATATACCCGGATATGCTAATTCCTCTGAGTATTTATCTCTAAATATACTCATAGGCCTATTGCCCTCACCAGGTGCAACATTTAAAATATGCTGACGTTCATTATCAGTGACAAAATCTGGAGATGTTAACATAGTGTCAGTGATTCCAGCAGGTATTTCTGCCTCGCCTTCACTCCAGTGTTCATCATCATCATCACATGCAGATGATTGCTGGGTTTTACATTCTGTATCACAATTCAAGCTTTCTGCATTACAGTCCAGAACATTTTCTGAACCCTCTGAAGTTTGATCATTGTCACTATCATCAAATACCATTTGAGTATTTGAATTATCTTCAAGCCAAGTGTCATTGAAAGTTATACCTTCATCTTTATAAAGATTACCATTATTTACAATCCATTTGGCAGCTTCTAATACTTTATTTGGTCTGACGTGTAGTCATAAAGCAGAACTTTTGTATTGCAATCTTCTCTTAAGGTTAACTTTAATTGTGCTGGACTCATTTGGAGACCTTGGCAACATGTTAACAGTATTAACAACATCTGCTGGAACATTAACAATGTTTCCATTGATTTTTAGTTGTCTGCAACAACTAGGAGCCTGCATTAATTTTTGAAATGCAAGTCTTGAACCAAGCAATCTACATTCTAATTCATTTAGATCGAAAGTGAAGGTTTTTCTGGAAACTGCAGCCCATTTACGGCAGCACAAGGAGGCACCTTGTTGTTTTTAAATACTTATTACAGGTTTTACACAACCACTCCATTTTAATTTTATTAACGTTTTTTCTATTTAACAATCTTTTTTGAACATCAGGATTATTTTCTTTAAGTGTTGTGACTGGAATGACACTATATGCTTGTATCATAATTGGTCACAACAAGTGCAAATATAAAGAGAACCTTGTGTGACAATATCATGAAATTTGGATATTAAACTTCTCTTCGTTCGGTGAGTTCGGGAAACTTCCAGCCACCCTCGGTGCGTCCAATCCCGGCACAGGTAACGAGCCTACCAATCCTCCAAACTGTTGGCCGTTAATGTTTTCCTTTGCATCATGAAGCATCCATTCCAAAGCATAACTTTCTTGAATCTTTGAAAAAATACTGGTTTTAACTATAATTTGGTCTCACATTTTCAGTCTCTGTGCATGGTTTAACTTTAGGAATAGGACAGCAATTATACGCTCTCCAAATCTATCCAAAACGTTCCTCTCGAAAAGATGTATTGATAGTCAGAGATCTTTACATAATTTTTAGTCACGTTGACAAGGTAATTATTAATTTCTCCAGCTGACTCTGAAGATGTCAGTGGTTCTCCATTTTCAGAGTTCGTGAGGAAAATCTGTTGATTTTTACTGGAATTACAAATTTTTTTGATCGTGCTCCACCAAGATTTAGAGTCGTTAAATTGTAGGGGTCTCATTTTTGTCGCGTAGAAGGTCTTCTCCAAGTCAGATAATCGTGATTTCAAATGCAGATTTTCATTAGACAATTTGTATAACTCCTCATGGTTATTATTTTCAATAATTTTTGTTTGCAATTTTGGTCATCAAAGCCGTTACTTTGGACTCGATATTTTCTTTAAATATATTGAACTGTTCATGTACTGGGTTCAGGGTCGAAGATTTGACAGGTTGTGGCTTAAAAGGGGTTGAACTGTCGATGATGCGGCAAGGGATAATTCATATGCCAAGGTCTTTTGGTATGATGCATCAATAAATTCCTGTAGTTGGTCTAGAGATAAACTATCATAAACAGTTGAGCTGTCAGAAACAGGTATTAGTGTTTCATGGTTAGGTTCAATACTGTCGCTGCATGTCTATACCCTTTCCGCCAGCTTCCAAAGTAGTTTGGGCGACATGCGACGATTCATCCTCGGTAGACAGAACCGAGGTCGAGAAATTTACTATCCGACAATGTGGTCACTGTTGTTGTGCTTATATGAATAAGTAAAGTTTTCAAAGTATCTCCAATTTTACTTTTGGAAGACAAATTACCGAGATCATAGTTCCACGAAATAATTAGATCCGTATTGGAGCTACAAAACTTATTATATTTTCCTCCCGATGCCGACCAGAAGCCAGGTTGACTGACAAAAATATTTCTAAATATTTCAAAAGTCTCAGATCATTTAAATATTTTTCCATCATAAGTAAAACATAATATTCATTATAAATCCCAGTTAAGAGGGTTAATTTGAGTCCAACTAACAGAGCTCGTTTCAAATGCGCCGTGTGCCATTTTGATTAAATATCACACCACTCGCCCACTAATGAACTTATCAATTCGAACATGTTGCTAAATTTAGTTTTTGTTCGTTTGTTCGTCAATACGTTTGCTTTGTCTTCTCATATTTGTGTTTAATTGCTATGTTTGCTTTAATTTTAAAATAATTAGATATATTATAAGCTAGTTGTTCTTTTTTGCAACCCTGTTATGAGAGAACTATCTCTGTGTGGAAATTCCAGTCATTTGTAACTATGGTACTCTGGAGAACTATTGCAATGGCAAACTTGTAAAATAAAATAGATAAATTGGAAGCTTGCTAACATCGCAGCTATGTTTAAGAAAAACGATCGCGCTGGTGGTGGCGTTTTGTTATCAGTGAAATCAAGCACGTTTGGTTCATCCCGTGAAATTCCAGGCCCGTCTGATGCTCTTCATGATCATGTTTTAGCTCAATGCTCTTCATGATCATGCTATGAAAACATTTTGATTTGTGGTGACTTTAACCTCCCTAAAATTAACGGGAAACCCCGGTTCAGACCACAGGTGTAGATGAAGTTGCATTTACAGAACAATTATATGATTTCTACTTAACCCAGCTCGACAACTTAATAACCTATCGACAAGAGGTGATAATATTCTAGATTTAGTTATCAGTAGCGTAGCAAACCAGGTAGGAAATATCACAACTCTTGACCCGACACAAAGTGGATTATTTACTGACCACACCCCAATTATTTTCCATCTAAAAACTTCCATAAAAGCGACCACGAAGCTAACTAAAGGACTGTTCTTGACTACCGCATGGGTAATCTTGATGGCTTCCGTACTGCTCTTGACGAAATTGATTTAACCAGTTCAGTTCAATCAAATAATGATGTCAGCACCAGCTGGCAGCATTAGAAGAATAGACCAAGTCTCATTCAAACTGTGCTACAAATTAACCAGAGTCACAAGTTAGCTCACACATTTCAGAAACTTATTTCTCAGATCATAAAGCAGTTTGTGCCTTAATTAATTGTTTTCATTAAGCAAACTTAGCAATGTCATGATAGAAATATTTCTATATTGGGACAAGAGTCATTAGCTTGACACAATTCACTTAAATACTTACACAATTTGGTTTTACACACATTAGAGTTAAACAAAATTTACTAATTTCCAAATGCTAATAACAGAATCACCAGGTAAGCAAGTTTTTTTACTACCACCCCCCTCCCCTACCACCCATCTTCCACCCACAATTTTGCTTTAGTCTAACATAAATGTTTTTGTTTAGAGATTAATACAACAATTAATGACAAACAAATGTACTTGATATATTTATTGGATAATTCCATCAGAACAACCACTTGCAAGATAATCTTACCTAAATTCATTAGTATGGCTATACGAAAATAACTTAACAGCTACAATAATCATATGGATGGATCTCATCAATGGATACAATGTACAAATCCAAACTTGTACTCAAACAGATAGCTTCTACTCAAACGAATTTTCTCCCACCACAACACAAATTATTTTGTGTGGATATGCTGTGTTAAAATTATACCGAACAGTGTGCAATATCATTAACTGTGCACAGCACTGCGATGGAATTATACAGTTCACTCGTGACATTCTCTACTGATCAGTGGTCTTCCACGTTCCTCGAATAGTTTGGAGTAAATCCATTTCCCGAGTCACATCCGAGTCTGAGTCAGTCCCGAGCCCGAGTCAAACGCCCGAGTCGCGTAAAAAAAGACGAAAGTGAAGACAATTTACAGTCGAATAGGGTTAGGAGTAGCTTTAGGGTTAGGGTACTAAATCATTTTATCGACAAAGACAGTTAAACAGTGACTCGGACATTTGACTCGAACTCGAATTTAAGTCGGTCAGTAACCGACAAACTTCGAAATTGAATAAAATTCACAGTTGAATAGGGT
>CACRXK020010557.1:0-17507 GCA_902702795.2 Paramuricea clavata | reverse complement strand
CGTTGGGCGTAAACACCTGGAGATCAAGGTTGTCAAACCATGCAAAGATAATGCCAACAGATCTCGGTGCGTTGTCTCCGAGAAAACGAGCAGCTGATTTCCGAAATCTTAGCACCTCACCGTAAGTGGATATGAATCCATGCTCATGAAGTAGCTTAATGAGTTCGGAACTGCCATACCGATGCTGAAGTTTTACGCCCAATCCTAGTGTTGTTTGATTTCTTGTACCTGTAATGTGACTTTGAATTGACTGGCTCAGACTGAGCGATTTCTTGGTAACTTCACCACCAGAAACTAAATCCGAAATCAATGTCAACAAAGTGGGACTGGTTGCCTTGATTGTGTTAGCTCGTGTAAACTCAGATAAGTCGTAATTAGCGCTGTTATACTTGACCGATCGTGCCTCACGCTTGATTTTCCTCAATAGAGAATCACTGCTTTTCTCATCCGTTTCAACCACCTGGACTACCTTGAGAGTTTTAGCAATAGACTCACGGTAACCAACAAGTGTAGCACACCCATCTACCCGAATAACAAGTACATCTTTATCAATGCAGTCAGTCAACTTTTTAAACATCTCGCGTCGTGATAGTTTGCCTCCTAGATCAGAGTATAGGCAATGCAGTTCAACGCTATTCCAGATTTTATACCTGTTTCCGTTCAAGAACTCAATGACCTGCTTAAGGGCGTTATCATCTACGTTTCCAGTTGGTAAGTCGGCATATTTGGGAATTTTCATAAAACTGTTGTAGCAGCGAACATGATATTTGCACTCGGCAGAAGGTAAGTCAGAAACAAAACCAATGTGTAGCTTGACTCTTCTAGCTATATCGTCATTACGTTGCTCAGCTACCTCAAGAATAACATCTTTCATAGATTGAAGTGGATTATGTTCTTTATCATAACGTTCATGCGTCATGCATTCACGAAAACGGTCCCATCTATCTGGGTGTTTATCATCTTTTGGTAAACATTCATCACCACAGAATATGCAATCGCGTTTGTAGCAAAATGCACCATTATCATCTGCTTGAGCTTGAAATGACCTTGTAGCCACCCTAACACATTCTCCTTCAGCCTTTCGTTTTAGCGAGTTTTTAACTCGGTTAATTTTTTCTTTCGATGTATAAGTACAGTAGCAACCTTTGTGGCAAACTATGCTCGCGGCATTACCATCAACATCGATGATGTCCTGCAGCTTAGCCTTTGTATCCACATCTCCAGGGGAATGAGCACACGAGATTAGTTTGTGGATGCCTCTCTCGGTGAATCTCTTCTCCTCACCACCCCCATGACAAACTGGGAGAAAACACCTTGAGCCATCCATAATTGAAGTCACAAAAAAGTGTGAATCGTGTATATTATCGTATATACCTGTACGCATTACACGTTTCACTGTGTCCGATATTTTGTTTTAACTATTTTAACTCGAAAAAAGCTACGGTGAGCGGTTTTATGTTATAGAAACTTTTCGTATGGCAAAATTAATTAATTAAGCGTTTTGTTTGCACTTAAAAAACACTAAATGTTTTGTTTCACAAATTGAAAAAAAAATACTGTAAGTGTTATTGTATTATATGAGCTTTACATTAGGTTTTTTTAATAAGTAAAATCAGTTCATACACTCATGTCCATTCAAACATTCAGGATAAACTTACCTTATTTTAGTAGACTTACAGTTCTGTAAACAATGTATAAGCAGGAAGCAAGTAAAAATCGCTTTGATGCCTAAACTGCCAGTGTTTGTAAAGAAGGAGTAATCAATTTACACTTTATGCGATGTGGATAGCGGTATCTCCATCAATCCCATTAAGTACTTCATCTATCCTACATTATTTCCATTATTTCCTTTTGTTGAAAATAATTCTGATTATTACGTTTATGTAACTTTTTACAGAATTCATCTGTAAAATTACTTTGCAATTGACCTTAAGAGCCTGCCTAGATAGCTTATAAGCTTATAAAAACAGATTAAAATTTATTGTTTGAGGTTAAACTAAATATATTATACTTAATGGCCTAAAATGGCTTTGACCTTGACCTTTGAAAGCATATTGATCGCATATTGACCCTGGAATAAAAACAATTAAGATCAGAAATCGATTCCTGATATCAATGTTATATAAAAATGGGATATTTTTTAGTTTTTATTAGTTTTAAGTTGATTGGTGAAGACATTCTTTTCTACCCTTTTCATGGTGGCCATCTTGGATTTTTTAAATCGGCCATCTTGGATTCAAGCCAACCACCAGAGTTCCCCAAAGTTGCCACTCCGGCAACCAAGCTAATATTGTTCTATAGACTAATGTTATTATGAAACCACAAAAAAACAATACACTTCTCACAACAACTAGGTTATTATAGAAATCATATACAGTGGCAACTGGACTAATAGACTCATTGCTAATTTTAGGCTAACCGTACATTTGTAAAATAGAGCCTGATCTCAGGTTAATTTTAGGCTGGCGTTTTTCATATGCACATACACGCCCGTAAAAGTTGAAATCGCTTTTTATCCTACTTTCGAAACAACTAAATGTATAAAAAAAGGACAGCATTCAGTTTTATCTATGATTTAATGCACGTTTGTTAAGGTTATTAGCACCTTTACGAAATTTTAAAAGATTTAAACTTTCCCGTGCGTACACGTTCGTGTGAAAACGCATAACTGGAAAACAGCCCTATTACGATCTTGTCAGGCGCTATTTTTTAATTTGGAAAACGGGAGTAACGAGATGGTACCGGTGTTTTAAAACCTGGTCTCTAGACTCTGGGCCTGGACCGGTCACTCGGTAATTCTTAATGATCTTAATTTAAAACTGACAGAAATAACAAGAGCAATAAGATGTGACCGGTTTTTTAAAATGTCCGGAAAGTTTAGAGCAAACTTGCAACTACAAAACAAGCACGTAGTTCTATTAAAGTATAAAGTTTAATTTAAGTTTAATTATATGAGAATAAAATATAGAAATGTCCCGTTTCGTTTGCACTTATACTTGCGTTGCAGAGAAAACCAGACTTGAAAGCGAAAAAACCTTTATTCAACGTAACGAATGGAAAGACCCCTGCAAAAATGAATCAATCTAGAAGTTGCTATCGCAAGTGTAGTCCTAGCCTGCGAACAGGCTTTATAGAGACCCCTGAATAAACACGTGTTCGCAGGCTAGTGTAGTCCTACCTTGGCTGCATACATGTACATCAAAAGCCAGAAGGGTTTTTTGTACTGCCCATCGTCTCATGAGGGTAACAAGCTTGTATAAATCCATGTGGTAAACATACATTTACACAGATTCGGTTTAATTCTTTAATTACACATAAATTCAGTGAATATGATGAAATTTGAAATGTAGAGTGGCAAGGTTTTGAATACAGTCTTTTTAAATTAATACTATAAATTTACTGTAATGTCCATTTCTTTGAAGTAGTAATATATTTTTTGCAAGTATTAGTACGTGTGTCTGTGGAAATTATCCGATTGTTTGAAATAATAATTGCATGTCTTTCAAGTAATATTTTAAGTACTAATCCAGTAGGAAGTAAAAATCCATTTGTAATTGTAGGAAGTAATAAATTCATTTATTGGAACCAATGTGCCCATTTCTAGGAAGTAATAAATCCATTTCTTGGAAGTATAATTTATTTCGAGAAAGTAATCAATGCATTTTTTTGAAGTAATGAGTCCATTTCTTGGAAGTAATAATTCCATGTCTTTCAAGAAACCTTCCATTTCTTGTAAGTACTAACCATTTCTAGGAAGTAATCAAATTAATCCATTCCTTGAAACTAATAATCCAGTTCTTTAAAATCATAATCAATGTATTTGAAGTAATAATCCATTTTTTTCTTTTGGAACAAATAGTTGGTTAGCATTACCAGAACTCGTACTAAGTATCTCCTTTCAGAGTATTAACAATCTATAAAAAGACAAAAAATATTTGTAACTATGCATAGCTCACCAAAAGATTGACGTAATGTATTGTCTCGTATACGTATATAAATTATTAGTTTACAAACTACTTTGCAAACTAATAATTTATAGAAATTATTAGTTTGCACTTTGCAAAGTACTTTTCAAACTAATAATTTATACTTAGAAAAAGTAAACTTACCTAACTTCGCCTTGCCAATCATCAAAATCTCACACAGAGAGAATAGTAGAGTAAATTAATTAAAATATATTAGGTTCAAGTTTTTTTTAAAAAAGATAATGTGTAATAAATTCCATTGAGTAGAACATTTACAGTAAACAGCTGGACGTATACGTGTATGGGATCCACAACTTTAATCTTTGACAATATTCAACCAGACTGGTTTGCACTGTGTGTTCTTTGTGCTAGCTGATCTAACCTGTTTTCCTCTTCATGCCTGAATTGCAAATTTGCTGAAGATCTTAAGCTTGTCAATCTCTCAAAAGTCATTGGTTCAGTGACACAGGATGATAGTGTTTTTACCCTACTGACAGAAACGTAAGAGGCTCCAGCAGTTTTCTCTGACTTACCAAATTATGTCTATCCAAGCTTTTGATAGTGTGAGTCCTTGACTCTTGTGGATGGTTAGAGCCCAAGCAAGTCTAAGAGGTAATTGCTGTCTCTCATGAAGACCATTTTGTGACTCTGAAGAGATAGTGATTGGACATATTGAAACATACGATGGTTGAGTGTTATCAAATGATGGACCTCTGTAGTTGTCAAAAGATAAAATCTATGACAGTTCCAGTAGCCCCATTGCAGAGACCAACACTTGACCATAAATTCATGGTTAACATTACTTTAGCACCCTTTGCTAGAAACGCCACAGGTTCTAATCCAGACATATCTTCAGCAGGAATTTTCTTGGCAGATGCTGATGAATGGCGAGCATTGATATTGGTGACTGGATGATCAAGTTTATTCGTTGATCATGATTGTAATTTGCGACTTGCTCATTGCTGTAGAAGAGTCTGGTAGCATCTTTTAAACTCATCAAGATTTGTAATGGTGAGGACTGACGAGTCAAAAGTAATTTCCAATCTTCAATTGTCGACTCAATCGTCGCGAAGGCATCAACATTGGGGGTCGTCATATTTTGACCAACATTTCCTAGGATTTTGACCAAGTTGTAAAAAATTTTTCCTGAAAATCTTGTCGCGGGGGGAGGGCGGGGATGTCGTAAAAAAAGATTTCGGACTAACATAAGCATAGTCAAAAAAAATTTTCCGGAATTACATAAGCAAATTCGAAAATTTTTCCACCAATATAAGCAACGCTTCCAATTTTTTTCAGCGCAAACATAACAAAACCTTTAAAATTGTTAAAATTACGAACCATTTCATAACTTTCGGCAAATTCGACCTTCTTTTATCCCAAACTTTGACCAAATTTTTTCCAGTTTTACCTTTACCTATCAGTTCCATTTTGACCAACTTTGAGCAAAATCACTTCCATTTTGACCAACTTTGACCAACGTTTGAATTATTAGGGGTGTTACACCCCCCACACACCCTATAGCGGCGTCCCTGGGATCAAGAACTTTCCTCCAAGCAACTTGTTGTAACATGCTGTTGTTTGCTTACAACGTTTATCTACCCTGCCAAAATTGACTTGACCAAGCATAGAGTATTCATCAATGATAATATATTCAACACCATTTAAATTTTCCTGCAGTCTGGACCATTGAACTATAAATAAACTGGAAGGCTAACTGCTATGATGAAGGCCTATGATTTGATGAAGCCAAAATAGTTTTTCTGAGTTATGAGCAGAATTACTTGACCCCAAACGTCCGGCTATATATCAAATTGAAGCTATTGAAAATTGCTATTCGGTGTGGAAATTTCAAGACTTCAGCGAAAAGAAAAATATTTAAAAAATACAAAAACAACTGCAAAACGGCAAATTATCGGTAATTATGTTTGTAATTTTTCAGTACTTTCCTTTTAGCTAAAATCTTGAAATTTCTACACCAAATAGCGTTTTTCAATAGCTTCAATTTGATATATAGCCCAACGTTCAGTGTTGAGTATTTCTGCTCATAACTCAGAAAAACTTAAATGCACTGGCTTCAATTCCCCCCCCCTGAGTTAGCCTTCCAGTTTATTTATAGTTCAATGGTCTGGACAGACTCTGGCCTGTTAAATCTTTTCTACCTCGTGATCCAATAGGTAGTTTCAACAATGAGTGAATAGTAATACCTCTTATACTAGAAAATACATGTATGCAGAAACCCTCGCCTTGCTGACAAAACCATTGTATTTTCCGAACATGAAGTCACAGATTAAGAGGACCTCTTAAATCTGTGATGAAGTTCTAAAGTAGTTGTCATGGTAACACGATAATTTAAGAATATTCTTACAAATGAAAAATCGCCTAAAAATATCACTTTTAATTACAAAATTATTAATTTCCCAACATAAATATATGTTAGGTATGTTTTTATACGTAATATAAGCCTCAATTTAAGGTAAAATTCAACCACAAACGCTTCGCAAAACGTTTTAAAGTCACTAGTGTTCATTATAAAACTAAACTGCCTTTTAAAATGGCTTTATCGATAAACTTTGAGTTAGCAATAAAATGATTTCAAATTCTGGATTGCAAATAACTCAGTGCTTTCTTTTTTATTTAGAAATTCAATATCATAAAAAAGGGAATCAATATTAAAGATACACTAAAATTATATGCTGTTTGTTTAGTTGTTTCATATACGCAAAGGCCGTCGGGTTTTAAAGGCATTATAAAATCAATATTTAAAACAAACTTACCTTCGTTAACGTCGGCTCCCTTCTTTTAGACGATTCTTTCGCAGTTTCATTTTGAGAGAGCTTTTGAAATTTACAAAATCTTGCAAAAATGGGAGTAAAAATGAAATATATTTGCAAGAAATTTATCAATCATCAAATCAAGAAATGTTTGCTATTTCGCTGTCGTGATACATTCGTGCCAGTCGTTATAATGCAAAATTTAAATTGGACCAATCAGTGTCCGCTATTCATGACAGTCCGCCATATTTTTGAGATCAGTGAGGATGACCACCCATCGTTGGTCACCCACGCCCGCGATATTTGATGAACTTTAGACTCCGCTAATGCTTTCGTTTCCCCGGGTGTAAATAGCCGGGGGGAATTAGTACCCTCGCACGGCGCTTCGCGCCGTCGGCTCGGGGATTATAAGCAGCCTTGCCAGTTGTAGCAGTAACTGCACATTTGCTCCGCAAAAGATTGCGAATAGCATTGATAAGGTAACTCTTACCTGTAGCAGCTACACCAATAACAATGAGACACAATGGTTCTTTGTCAGGTGAAATACTATTAATATGTGTCTTAACAATATTGTATGCAAGTTTTTGCATTTCACTAAAACTGTTTGTATTGACAGCTTCATACTCTACGTCATCGATATAATCATCTTTTTTAGTTTTAATCCATGTTGGAATTTCATGAATTTGTTGCTCAGAATACTGAGCGCTATCCTGGTGCCAGTCATATATACACTTGGGTTCTTGTTCTGAGTTTTCAAATGGAGTGTGAAGATCAGATAAGATTATCCACTCCTCTCGGGTATTTCCTTGCTCTTCACAGGTTCATCCTCTGGTTCTTGTTGACTTTGAATTACAGTTTGTAATTTGTCAATCCAGTCTGGCACATGAGTTTGTGCATAAGGTGTTTGCCAATGGTTAGTTAAAATTTGATCGGTAGGTTCTTGGTCACCCCATGCATTTTTTTGGGTTGTGCTCCAAGGTTTGTATCTCAAGAGTTGATACTTGCAATAAAGTGCAAAATTGGTGCCTTAAGGATTAGGAGAGTAAGTAGGAAATATCCTTCGAACAATATTATCTGGTAGTTTTGTCAGCTCATTATTAAAGGTACGTTTACACGCTGCGATTTGTCGGGCCGATTTTGCTCGCTGCATGTAAATAACCTGTCGTCAGTACTCGCGTCAGCACCTTGCGATTCACAAAATCGGGAGAAAAATCTGTAACAAAACCACAGATTTTTCTCACGATTCAACGATTTTTCTTCCGTTGTAAAGTTGTTGAAAACTTTTCGCACGCAGAAAACTATAACATGAACAGACGAGAGAGCGGACAGCTTCAATTGAACTTTTAAATCGCTAAATGTCGAAGAAGGGGCATCGATTATTTACCAAAATCGGCCCGACAAATCGCAGCGTGCAAACGTAGCTTAACAACTCGGTAGGTTGTAGCAAACTGTACAAAGTTCATGTTCATAATACTTTGAGAGTTGTCATATTGTTGACGGTTAGCGTAGACGTCAAGAAGTGAATTATCAGTGCAAGAATCGCCATCCTCAATAGATGCATTGTCACGTACTCTACGTGAACCGTTTAGACTCACTGGAATCACTTTAAATGATGAACTGTGTAGTTTCAGTGACAGCAAATAATGCATTGTCTCTTGGGCTGCATAATTTCTTTCACCTAGACTTTTCATTATCACTTTCTTGATGGCTCTTTGAGGGTCACTATTATTGTCAACATTTTGAACAATAGAATTAAATGCCTGCTTTAGTAAAGGTGACCTTGGTTCACCTTTAGCAGCATATTGAGTGAGATATTCTACACAAGCATAGTGATCAATAACCACTTGAATATCACAATTAGCTCTCCAGCTTTGTAGCTGGAGTTGTTGATGATTGTTCAACCTTGAATCATTTCTTCTAGTAACAATCTTTGCTCTATATTGTATGTTGTCACATTTATTGTGAATTTCTTCAAACTCTAATTTTGTCTGAGGGCAAAGGTCAAATGGAAAATGAAATCTACATTTCATTTCGGATTCATTCGATTTTTTCCTTAGACAATAATTTGTGCTACAACGAGTGTGTCGTTGAACCATATTCAAAAGATCCACATAATCAGATTGAAAAGTCAAATGCAGGGATGTCATTATAACGTTTCTGACATGGGTGAACTTGTGGTCTTATCCACATGTCCTTCTCTGGATTGACAGTTGACAACAACCAATCAACATACTGACTAGTCCAGTCCCAGACCCTATTCTCGCCACACGGCGCGGCGGAGAAGGAGGGTCCAGAAGAATTTGCATGCGCATGCGTCAACTTGTCCAATCAAAACGGTTGCGATTGACTTCCGGGAGAAGGGAAAACCCTTACACCTGTTAAACGCGCGCGCAAAACGTAAACAACTCAGAGAAATAAAAAATGTCAGGTGAAGTTCGATGTCGAATATGCAATGGAGTCTGTCCGCCCGCTAGGAGATATGTACTTTACAATGCAGAAAATGATTATACATCAACAGCGATGCTGTTTTTCAAGGCATATGGTCTGTCTATTAGACGAGACAAGCCTGGATTGTCTCACCATTGTTGTCGAAATTGCCGAAATAATGCGAATAGGGCCGTCGAGAAAATTAAAAGTTATAAGGAAAATATTAGTCCTCGAGGGAAAAGAAAAACAATACCATCCTCGCCAAATTCGATTAGATCTCCACCATCGAAAACATCGAGACCTAACGAAAGAAATTGTAGTTTCAGCCAGATCATTGCAGTTTTCCAACGACAAAGCACAGGTACGACGACATTATTTAAATTTTATTATAAAAAGACCAGTCTTTTGCCGAAGAAATATGCAACTATGTATATACTAACTGAAATCGGTGTTTACTAAATATTGCTGGTATGATATCCCAATATTGTCCGAGTGAGACTGTTTAAAAATACTTTATTTGTTATAGCTAGAAAGTTAAACTTGTCAAATTACACGTACGATAATTGCAATTTTGCATCGCTGTAACAAATAAGAGTTATTGTGACAAATATTGTATTGTGACAAAAGATAGGGTAATTAAATAAATTTCTATTTGATACGCAAAAATAGACAAGCTTTCTTTTACTGCAAACACTTTAATTTTATATAAATATAATGTGGTCGTCATAAAGTGCTTTACTCCTGGTCTTGCAGCCTTGGGTGTGTTAATTATTGCAATTTTTGCACTAATATTTTAACACAAAATTAGGACGAATAATCCATAAACTTATTACAGACAATTCACGCCATTAAACCAAAAATATGAAGAAGTAGTATACATTGTAGAGGAGATAACCGAACGTATTTACTGTGTAGTTTCATCATCTTGTGTTTCTTTATATGACTTCGAGGGTGTAATTATCTAAATGTTTGTTATCATGTTCATTTAGCCATCCCATTCTAATGCAGCAAACACGACATCAAGTGTGAGCACGACGACATATCTTTCCTCACCCTGTCAAACATTTACTACAGTTTAAAATAAATCAAGTGAGTTCAGAGTAGGTTACTGTATAAAGTTACTTATTTGCAAGGCTAATTATATAACGTGATGAACCAAAGTGTAAAAAAATTTTGCCCTATCCAATCGTTGGTTATCTCGCCACATTTTCAATAATTTCAATAATCCTTTAAAACTTAGTATAAACATATGACAATTAGCCAAATTCTCTTGCAATAGAATGAGGCTCTGTAGTCAAGGGAAAGCACTTTGGCTAATTTATTTATTAAATTATTAAAATATCTAGCATAGACCTACCATTGTAGTACACAATGTGCCTCATCAATTGCCACACAAACAATATGCTCTTTCAGTTCCCTCAGAGTCTCCCTTACAGTCAAACTGGTAAATGCCTCAGGGGATAACAAAGCGATTTTGATGTTCGATTTTCCACGTCGAAGGTCCTCAACTTGTCGGTCTTTAAGATCGGTGAGCTTGACGCTATGTATTCCTCGTTCGGCCATTTTAGCCATCTGATCATCCATGAGGGAAATTAGTGGTGAAATCAAAACGACGATAGATGAACGGCAATCGTTGTTTGGTGACGATCGCAGAGCATCGCAAACATATGGAAAGAGCGTGTAAATCAGCGACTTTCCGAAACCAGTTCTCAGATGAACGAATACATCTTTACCGCGAGACAGGTAATAGATCGCTTGCAATTGCTCAAACTTCGGCAAAAAATTATATTTACACATTTCCATGGCAAACTTAACGGCTTCAACAAATTCTCTGCCAAAAATATGAAGAAACTTGTTCTCAATCAGCGCTGCAAGAGTATCAGAACTTTCCTTTGACATTGCGGATTTTCCCCCACAGTAAACAGAGCTTAGCGACCTGGCGACCTCCACATATGTGTGGTGGTAGTTGACGCATGCGCATGCAAATTCTTCTGGACCCTCCTTCTCCGCCGCGCCGTGTGGCGAGAATAGGGTCTGGGACTGGACTACATACTGACATGCTGTGTCAGCAGTGAACGGACTTGTAGACATTACGCAACCGGAAGTAAACTGATAGAACTAATACTAGGAATTTGGTAGACTTAACAAGGGCAAATAATGTTAGCCAATCAGCGCGTTTGTTTACATTTTGCGTTCTTGACCAATCAGAATGCCTGAAATTCGAAACATGTAAACAAAAGGAGTGAGAAAATAACACCTTGTTCTACGCCCTCGGTGACATTCGATATTAAACTTTTTTCGCCAAAACTGACAAATTCTGATAAAGCATGCTTTCTTCTTTAATTTCCTCGGGGGGATTTTTTAAATTCGATCTAGAACGCGAAATATTTATGTTTGAATAACAGTGTTTCGACGCGCGTAAAATAGCAGACTCTCACTTGCACTATCTTTACACACACATAAAAAATTGGTAGATTTGGCAGTTTAAACTTATTTTCCCCACACCACAGCTGACATGTTTTTAAATATTACCTATCTGATCTCATCGATCTCATTTCGCATCGGAAATGCGTCACAACGATCCAGGACTGACAGGTACAATATCGCATGACTCATTACTGTACATTAAAAGTACATATCCGGTTGGAAAAATGGCGATTGTCTGACAGACCTTCGCGAAGGGCTTAATATTTTTGCTAATAAACTGTTCACGAGGGTTTCGTTCTGTTCGTCTTCTGGTTCGTCGTCAATCGTCACGGCTGCCTCACTTTCTTGGTCGCTTTCGTCCTCTTCAAAGCAAGTCACCGGGGCAATCAGCGTTACTATTTGCTGTCTTTCGAAGACCTTCCAAGAGCTTCAACATTTGCCAACGTTGTTGCTTCACAAACTGGGCAATCGCTGATGTTGGGCAGGATGCATTCGATGTGGAACGTAGGTCCACAACCACGGAAAACGTTCCAAGTGGATTAACCTTTTCGCAGGCAGGCAAATCGCAGGTAAGATTTATATTTTATATTTACATATCTTGATACATTTATAGTCAGCGTCCTTGGAGATTGTTCCAAAATATGAGTGTGTGCCAAAGTTAAAATATTACTCATAATCTCCAGAACATGTTTGGACAATGTTTTGAATCACTGCACTTTAGAATTAGCAGTCGTTTTAAAGACAACAGAACTGGCAGCCATGGCACCCATAACTATTCAGTGTACAATACCAGACAATGTAAATTACCACCTCCCCCAACCCAGAAGTAGGCAGTTTTTATTTCCCAGCACTGCATAATCAAAATTGCTGGATTGTATGAATGTCTGGCTTTGTCTCAGTGGCCCTGCTTTGCCCCATGAACCCCACACTTCCTAGATTCAAGCAAGCGGGGACTTATATTGACTGGTACTTAGGTCCTGTTTATATGGAAGCCGGGCTGGCCCGCTAAGTGAGACAGCCCGGTAAGCGAGACCTCGCTGTGTAGTTATTTTTATAGTAAAAATTATTGTGCGTTTATATGGACAAGTGGGCTGGCCAGGTTGCCGAGATCTCACTTGAAAATAGGTGAGATCTCACTTGAAAAGAGGTGAGATCTCGCTTACCGGGGTGGAAATTTCTCCATATAAACACTCACAAGCGGGCTAGCCCAGTTGCTGGGATGAAAGATACCGCCGCAAGCTATTTTTAACAACTGTCAAAACCAGCAAGCGGGATGAAATTTTCTCATATAAACACAAGAGAAATTCATCCCGCCTGCCTGTCTCGCTAAGCAGGCCAGCCCAGCTTCCTGCATATAAACAGGCCCTTTGTTGAATTGCAACACTTGGTCTGCCTGTGTGTTACTTTTAAGTGTACCCTGTTTCTTTGCAAGGTAAAAGAAACAAGAGGTGAGAATGGAAAGCCTCTGATCATATCAATTGCAAATCCCACTTCCACACTTGAATAGGTTCAGAATTTGAATCTCGCATGTGATTGGCCATTTGTAAAAATATGTCAAACCTGTTTGGCAAATAAACACTACTGTGAGCTAATTATAGCTATCTATCTATTTAGCTTTGCCAACTGGGGCCTGGTCACCACAACAGCATATGCCAATTACTGTGAGCCTTTTTACCCAACCCACCCTGTCAACTTTCCATGTGGGAGGAAACTGGAGTACCCGGGGAAAACCTGTGACGTTCGGCAAAGCGTTGTGTTTTATTCTTTTCACATGAGGACTGGGTTTGAGTCGCATTGAGAAAGTTCTCACTGACTTGAACCTGCAGCCTCAGAGGTGACAGGCAAGTGCGCTAACCACTTGGCCACCGAAGCCCCAATTAAAAAGCCCCAAGCTATTATAGTAAACTCAACCAAACATGAATATTAATACTCCCGCAGGTGAAAAGGTATTAAATTTCTCAGGAGATAAACATATCAAAATTAATCAGTTTTGGAGGACATGTAATACATTCTTGGTTGAGTTTTAATTAATAGAATATTTTAATACAGGCTATAATTAGCTTACAGCAATGTTTATTTCCCAAGCCAGTTTGGCATATTTTTACAAATGGGCCATCACATGCGAAATTCAAATGCTGAACCTAATCAAGTGTGGAAGTGGGATTCGCAATCGACAGTGACCCTGGGCTGTACATAGCACAGGGGAGGGGGTGGCAGGAGGGGGAAACTGCCCTCCTAAAGAAAACTATATTTACAATTTTTAGAATGTCATTATTAATTATTCTTTGGATATTTGGAACTTTTTTCAACATATAAGCCTTACTGCCCCCTGGTGATACGGCCCTGATGTGACCAGAGGCTCTCCGTTCTCGCATCTTGTTTCTTTCGCCTCGCAAAGAGCCTCTGGAACCAGAGTACACTTAAAGTAACACACACACACAGAGCAAATAATATAATGCTTTTAAGGCAGTGAATTGGTAGGGAAATCATTCAATAATATCCTGTGATTATGGTAAACTATGTACCAATACCAGACAATATAAATCTCTGCCTGCTCAAATCCCAAAGTGTGGGGCAAAGCAGGGTCACTGAGACAAAACCAGATATTTACACACAGATATTTACAGATAGTGACAGTGCTGAGAAGTAAAAACTGCCTACTTCTGGGTTGGGGGAGGTAGTAATTAATTACATTGACTAGTATTGTACACTAAATAGTTATGGGGTGCCATGGCTGCCAGTTCTGTTGTCTTTAAAAGAGTTAAAGGACTGCTAATTCTAAACTGCAGTGATTCTGATTCAAAACATTCAAACATGTTCTAGAGATTATGAGTAATATTTTAACTTTGGTACACACTCATATTTTGGAACAATTTCCAAGGACGTACTGACTATAAATGTATCAAGATCTGTAAATATAAAATAGAAATCTTCCTTTAAAATTTCCATCGATTTGTGATTTGCCTGCCTGGTAAACGTTTTTCGTGGTTGTGGACCTTCGTTCCACATCAAATGCATCCTGCCCAACATCAGCGATAGCCCAGTTTGTAAAGCAACGTTGAAGCTCTTGGAAAGACAGCAAATACTAACGCTGTTTGCTCCGGCGACTTGCTTTGAAGAGGACGAAAGCGACCAAGAAGTGAGGCAGCCGATGACGATCGACGACGAACCAGAAGACGAACAGAACGAAACCCTCGTGAACAGTTTATTAGCAAAAATATTAAGCCCTTCGCGAAGGTCTGTCAGCTATTAACTGTGGTCAGACAATCGCCATTTCGCCAACCGGGTACTTTTAATGTGCAGTAATGAGTCATGCGATATTGTACCTGTCAGTCCTGGATCGTTGTGACGCATTTCCGATGCGAAATGAGATCGATGAGATCAGATAGGTAATATTTAAAAACATGTCAGCTGTGGTGTGGGGAAAATAAGTTTAAACTGCCAAATCTACCAATTTTTTATGTGTGTGTAAAGATAGTGCAAGTGAGAGTCTGCTATTTTACGCGCGTCGAAACACTGTTATTCAAACATAAATATTTCGCGTTCTAGATCGAATTTTAAAAATCCCCCCGAGGAAATTAAAGAAGAAAGCATGCTTTAGCAGAATTTGTCAGTTTTGGCGAAAAAAGTTTAATATCGAATGTCACCGAGGGCGTAGAACAAGGTGTTATTTTCTCCATCCTTTTGTTTACATGTTTCGAATTTCAGGCATTCTGATTGGTCAAGAACGCAAAATGTAAACAAACGCGCTGATTGGCTAACATTATTTGCCCTTGTTGGTAGACTTCGTTTTCCAGGAAAACGCAAGTGAAGCACATGTGTTTTGGAGATAGAGTGAGTTGTTCGTCTTTGTATTAACGAGAGTTTGGTTCTTTGTATTAAAGAAAATATAAAACAATGGGTTGAGTGCTCTCTCCTCCGCAGAGGCTTTAATTGGTTATGAAGGCGCGAAGCCTCTGCACGATGCCTCACCCAATATGGCGGTAAACCGGGGGGGGGGCGTATAATTATCAAACGCAAAATTCAAGTCAAAATGACTGAGAAAATATCTCTTTACAATACTGCAACAAGCTGACAAAGAGATTATTTACTAGATCTACGAAATAAGAAAGTGTTATGTTCAGTTTGCGAGAAAACATCTGCATTTTTTCTAGACAAGGTCTCCATCTACAGTATAAAACAATGCACGGAAACAACGTATTTAGGGAACAGGTTTTGGTTGCAAGCGAAGAAACTTTTATTTAAATTTATATTTGAGATTTGTATTTTCAGAAATGTGTCCAAAACCGCATAAAAGAAAAAAATGAGTATGTATAGCATACAGAACCATTATTAAATTTATTATCAAGACTGAAAATACAATTCAACTATTTCAACTTCAGCAATATTTATAAACAAACGCGACCAAACGCGACCTTCAGTCGGTTTCGACCTGATTTATTTGGAGGTTCGTATCTTTGGTTCAATATACGCTATGTAGATGAAAGTACGACCGTTCGATTCAGTACAAAAATATCTCCTAGTGTCTATCAATAGTTTTAGTGAAATGTCAACACTATAGCGATTTATGACCTTTGAAAGTCAAGCGGGATTTTGTATATTAATATCAAATCATGCAATGTTTACACTTGATAAAAATATAAACTAGGCATACCTTTCGGCGAACATAACTTCGGATCCTGGCTTAGGACGCATCCTCTGTGTATTACTCTTGTTCGAAAGCGAATTCAAAACACTACTTAGAGTGTTATTTTTGAGCTTGTATCTTGAAAACTTCATCTTTTATTATGGTATTTCCATTCCTCTTCTGATTGTGAACTATTCCCGAACATCAGCGTGTGACAGGCGCGTGCGACTGTGCGACTAAAAAGTAAAAACCCCGATATTTTGAAAAATTAAAAATAAATATTTCTACCGGCCGTATTCAAAAGAAATTTTCTACACGAAAGCGCTTGAATACAAAGAGTATTTTACTTCTTTGACTGGTGGCGAATTCCGAAGAGTTCAAGAAATATTCAAGTTTTTCTCGATACGAAATACAGAATGTTTCGCCAAGCGGCGAGTAAAATATACGATTGTTTGCTTTGTGTATTAAATGTTAAAAAATATTACTTTTGACCATCCACAAACATGCAAGCACTAGTCAATGAGGTCAATCAATCATGCATTAAATAATGATTTAATTTTCAAAAAGACGTTTCTTGTTTAGCTTAAAAATCACCTTTTGTTTCGATGTTTACACTTTGTCCCACTTTGCGATGCAAGTCGTGCAGAGGCCAGAGGCTTCGCGCCTTCCTTCGCCTTTCCCTTTGCCGCCTGCGCTCCTTCGCCCAGCGGCTACGTTCATGTTCCACGATCCGCCATGTAAAGTGTAGTGAAATGTATCTCATCGTAATATTAAATCCTAAGAAAACTAAAGCCTCTGCGGAGGAGAGAGGGTTGAGTGTGTTAATCGAATATATATCGAGTGTATCGAGACGATTCGGTACAGCAGCTCTCTTACCAGCTTCAATATCCTGGTCTAGTTCTGTTGTATCCAAACAATCATTTTTGTCCTTACATTTTTGAGCTAAGAATCCTTTTAGAGCAGTCTGAGTAAGTTGACACAAACCTGGGTCTTTCTTTAGTTAGCAGTAACATGACAATGAATACTTCCTCTACCTTGATATTCATATCTAAACCAGTGCCATTTTGCACCAAGAGTATCATAAAGTCAGTGTTTAATGAAGCTTTCTAATCTCTGTGTGAAAAACCAATCAACTATATGTGGATTGTTAATAACTTTTTGTCGTCTTACCTGAGCACTAGCGGTATTATCAGTATTTTCTCCAAACAGAGCATGTAATTCTGGCCAGTGCATATCTGCTGATGAAAAAGTAAAGAATATTGTTGGTGCTCCAACATTGGTTATGATAGC